>JBBPKD010000006.1:0-80890 GCA_038089075.1 Singerocomus inundabilis
CGATAGTAGCAACTCCAGCAAACTGTGCGAGGAGTTCTGCGGGGAAACCGACAGCCAGCAATGACGCAAGAATGCCGGAGCCTACACCGAGTATACCGAGAGCATTGCCCTGGCGCGCCGTAGTTTGCGAAGATAATCCAGACAGTGAGCCTTCGGAATGTTACACTTGAACAAGACGAGAACTCTACACTGCTCACCAATGCAAAGCAAACTGCTGGTCAAGTAGCCCGCTTGGACAAGGCCAGCCATCCCAGTGCTCGCTGCGGCCAAGAACCCTCCCGTAAACACAACCGCAGGAACTCCGTATAACCACGAATATTCGGGTGGATCAGTTGGTCCTGTAACGTATTCAGACACAGGTCAAGGGTCATAGCCACGGACTTTACTCTTGAACATGTCAAGCATACGCTTGGTGATGACAAACCCTCCAGCAACATTCACACTGGCAAGAAGAACTGACAGAGCGCCAAGTACTTGAGGAATAGTCTCTGGCAAGTAACCACCACCCATCACAAACAAACCTCCGACACCAACCATTCCTGTAAGTCTCGTGAGTATCGGAGTTCGTGATTCAGGTATATATGGACTGACCGGAGATTGCATTTGTGACCGACATCAACGGTGAGTGTAGAGCTGGAGCTACACCCCAAACCACACGATATCCAACCAGACCCGCTAGTCCAAAGGTAAAAAAGTTGCTCATAAAGGCAGCCCCGGTGAGCTTCCCAAGAGCAACTACTGATCCCATTCCAGCAGTAACGGTAGCAACTTCACGCGTGGCCTTCTGCCATGGAGTGATGGCTTTGGTCTGTACTTCCTCTACCTTGGGTGTGGGAGGGGGAGCTGGGGGGGGAGCTGGACGGGGAACTGGTGGCAATTGTTCACCTTTGTGAACCACGATTGAACCTCTGACCACTTCATCGCTCAGGTCAATGGTGTAGTTGTTCCCTTCACCGATGGACAAAAGAAACTTGGTGATGTTATTTGAGTATAGTGTTGATGATTGCGTTGGTAACCGCGAAGGAAGGTCGGTGTAACCTGCACAAGTGAATGAGCATCTGACTAATCTCCAAAGAGGGACACATTACCGATGATAGTGACCCCGTTCTTGACAGCTAACTCCCCGGGCACAGTAGCCTGACAGTTACCCCCTGCTTCGGCTGCTAACTTGACCAGGAACATGAGTTTTCAGATCTCAAAAACTCTACATGACATACATCAACGATAACTGAACCCTGCTTCATTGCTGCAACCATCTGTAGGGGGATGTAAGTTCAGATAGCTTAATTGTCAACTCTCTACCGACCTCATTCGTGATTAACTTAGGAGCAGGTTTACCGGGAATAAGCGCCGTGGTTATGACAATGTCGACTTCCTTGCATTGTTCCATGAAAAGTGCCATCTCTGCTTCGATGAATTCCTTGGACATTTCCTTGGCATAACCTCCCGCCCCGCCACCTTCCTCTTGGACAGTGACCTCGAGAAACTCGGCCCCAAGAGATTGGACTTGTTCACGAGCAGCTGAGCGAGTATCGAATCCACGGACTATAGCACCAAGTCGACGAGCCTACCACGAGTGAGTTTGTTTTCCCCTAGAACGTGCGTTCGTGTCAGAAGGACACACCGTTGCAATGGCGCTGAGTCCGGCGACACCGGCACCAATAATAAGAACCTTGCCAGGGGGAACCTGATAGACAGGTGAGAAACGTAAAGGTACATGCAAAAACGCGTGGCTACCTTTCTGTAGCAAAAGAGTTAGGGGCACATATTAACCTAGTATAGTCATGTACTTACCCAGCTGCAGTGACCTGTCCGGTAAGATATCGACCAAAGTGGTTGGAGGCCTCCAAAACGGCTTTGTAGCCTGCGATGTTAGCCATAGAGCTGATTGAAAGATCTAAGTTTAAGTTTCAAGTGTGATTTTTACGCTTACCTCAGGGCATCAAATGTTTGAGCGCGGGAGATGCGCGGAATCATGTCCATCGCAAACGCGTTTACGTTGCGCGAGGCCAGCTTCTCGACAAGCGACCTGTTCTGCGCAGGGTATAGAAAAGAAATAACAGTACTGCCTTCTTTCAAGGCGGTGACTTCCCCATCTTGTGAAGGAGGCCGTACTTTGAGTAAAATGTCTGTGTTTTTGTAAAGTTCTTCTTTGGAGACCAACGTAGCTCCGGCTTTGGTGTAGTCACTGTCTAAAAATTGTGCGGCGGCACCGGCGTTTCTTTCGACTAGAACACTACTGAAGCCTTTTTTCTTCAGCAATGCAACATTCTGAGGTGTAAGAGATACACGACGCTCGTCAGGGTATGTCTCTCTGGGAGCACCGACGATGAGAGAAGAGTAAGGAGTGCCTGTGAGAACTATATATCAGTGTGTCAAATGACGCAAGTCACGACATGTACCAGAATCTTTCTTTGTAGCAGATGATGATGATTGGTCTCTACGGTATACGGACCAGCGAAATGACCGGATGCCTGTAGATACGTGAATAACTCGTCAAAAGGCTTGCGTATCGATCATTCTGACCTGAAGTAAGTGGCTTGGATGCCACTAGTACGCGGCCCAACGACCTGCAGCTCATGGTCGTCACAGACGGCCTGCAGGCCGACATGAACATGGTCGTGGTTTAAGAGACGATTCTCAGGACGACCCAGGGCTACACACCGGGTTACGTAAAACAGACCTATCTGGCTATTGGCATGACTGCTGCAGCCCAGCTATCCCGCTTGTTAGAGAAGCCAGACATCCCAGCTACACCCGAAACACCCGAGGCACCTCGTGAAACTCATGTGGGATCTGTGTGAGACGCACCGCTCTATCGTCGTACATTGGCCGCCGCATCTCACATACGATGCGGACCGGATCGGGCCGGTAATGGACCCTCGGAACAACACGCCAGCGACGTGTCAGCCTATGGCAAGTCGTCCAACGAAAACGTGTCTCCGCAGTCGTGTTGTCTCGTAGCTACACATTTCTGCATACAAACGAACAGATCCTAACTCGCCTTGGCGAGTGAGAGTTCCATGTCCACGAGCGCACGAGTGTGTGCGTGTTCCCACAAGGCCTCGCCTGCTGCAGGCTCGATGGGAGGGAGAGGCAGCCGAGGATTGCCACCATACCCATAAAGCCTATACAGCAAAAACTTGGTACCGGCTACAGAAGCTTTGGCAATTGTAGCATCCGCCCGTGCAACAATGCCTTGCAATCTTTGGGCCTCGGTGAGAAGCTCTGGATCAGTCTTGGATCCCTCACTCAGCTGGAATAGTTTTACTATTGTATGCTGTCGGCGCAACCGCAGGATCATCAGCAAAAATATTGCAAGGTGCCTGTTTACCCACCGGTGCGACGTTCGCGAGACCTGTGATGGCGCCGTGGCCATTGACGTATGCACCCGAGAGGAGAAAATCGGTGAATCCGCCGAGGACAAGGAATGGTGCGTCCCTGTTCTTCCGCGGATAATTCAAAGAGAAGGCCGGGTCAGAGACAGTGGCAGCGACCCGTGTTAGCTTTCCTACATCGCCACACCTACAAACGAGTGTCACCATGTGCACTCGGACATATTGGTCTTATGAACACACGTAAGTTTGACACCAGCTAAATTGGGACATTCTATGGCGAGCTCAGTGATAAGATCGGAATCCAGATTGATACCCCCAGCGGCTCCAGGATCTAAGGCGAGGTGAAGAACTCAGCCACGTATTGTATATACGAGTGTCGTGCTCACAATTATAAATCATGACGGGTATGGGACTCTTCTGACTAATCTCTGTCCAAAAGGCTTTGAGCGCTTTCTTGTTGCCAGCGAGTGCCCCAGCAAAGTATCCGCTACAGATAGCAATGGCACAGTCCGCACCAGCGTCAGCTGCTTCGTTTGCCAACTCGACGCACTCTCGCGTGCTACCAGCACCGATTCCAGATATGATCGGCACCCTGTCCAAATCGGCGCTGTCCAGAACCTTCCTTGCTAACTTGATTAACGCCGACCGCTCTGCATGCGACAAGTGAATGGCCTCGCTCAGTGAACCTGATAATAGTGGTCGAACGCCTGCTAAAGCTACTCGCAGAACATGGTTCTTAAATGCATCCAGATCTGTTCTTCCCTTCGTCAGTACATCCTACTGCGTTCAATCAGTGCCACTCACCAAGATCCTCGGATTCCGGATGAAAAAACGTTGGGATAGGAGCATAGATGCCAGGACTCAACGGGCGGATGACAGTGGTATGAAGACTTCTGGTATCGCCTGCCATGCTTGCAACTGGGGTAAAGGGAGCGCTCACAAACAAGGTCTGCAGTCCCCAGCAGGTATATAAGGAATTTGTAGGCCGTCTTAACTCGACCTATTGATTTTACAGAACGGTCCGAGCTCGCTATAAACCCGGCCCGTGTCGGTACCGTCATATCACGACGGATGCTGCGTGCTCAAACCGTTCTGGGACCGAAATTTCCGCGGCCCGCACCGGCTACTGGAGCCCGAGCTACCATTCATGTGACTAGCTGCAGCACAGATTGCTGAGCATCCTCTGTCCTTACGAGTCGACTATCTCTAATCGATCAAGGACTTCTCTCTCCCACATCCTCCAGCCGTCTTCGTCTCGTTCACCCTCGTCTTCCAAAGCTTTTTCGAAAACATGCCATGGTACACATGACTTGTCTTCAGCATCTCCAGGGTCCAGAGCGAAATTTCCCTGCCGGGACCGAGTCAAAGTGACTACGTGTGCAGCGGATCCCAGCGCGCGACCAAGATCGTGAACAATTGAGCGGACATACGTGCCTCCGGAGACTTTCATGCTCAGGACAAACGCCGTCGGAACCTGCTGGCTGTGTCCATCAAAACTGTCTTCTTCGGCCGCATCGAGTTCGTCTGACTTCAAGGCCGTTTTGAGAGCAGCCTTCTGATCCAATGTAAACTCTTTCTCGGGCCATCGGAAGTTGTGATGACACCCCTTCCAATCGACAAGATCAAGTGAGTGGACAATAACCTTCCTCCTTTCAATGGGCCGAGGCAGCGGTATACCTTGACGAGCATATTCGTACAATGGTTTACCGTCCATCTTGAGTGCAGAGAATCTGACCAGGATTGAGTGACGAGAACAAGGGCTTGAAAGTGGAGACAGACATAGGTGGTGTTTGATATATCTCGCCTCTGAATTTGTCGAGGATCACCTCCACCGCTCCCTTGGTAACATGGCGCCAAGGAGCGTCGCGTACACGGAAACCATGACAATCATAACTATCTGTTTCGCAGCCCAGCAGGGCGGTAGTCCTATACTCCTGTACATCTTGATTGAAAACTTGAATAAAATGTGTAATCCGGGATGGTGAGTTACCTTGACACAATCCAGAAAGTTGGAGAGCCGTTTGGTACCTTTTCCAATGCCAATGACTAGACTCGCCGAGTCACCAATGTATCAGAGCGAAAGATGGTATGGAGTGTACCTAATACACCGTCAGCAAGTGGATCCAGGGTTCCTCCTTGACCGATCTTGACGGTATTTTTTCTCCGCTTCTTACTCCCCTCTTTGGTTTGGTTTTTTAGTTTGTGAGGATCCACGAATAGACGCGAGTTGCCGATAAGCTGCTTTATGTCTTCAAGAACAGACATCGAGGTTGGGCCCGAGGGCTTTGAGACTGCAAATAGCCCAGACAGAGGTAAGGGAGGAACAGTTACTTTTGGCATGTTCGAAAGAAATTGAAGAGCTCCTCGTAGGACTGGAAACAGGCTGGACACAAGCGTCACTGGGCAACCGCTCAGAGAGGAGAGAAACAAACCTACGACGTTTGTAGTAGTAGTATCTTATTATCATCCAAGTGGTCGACACCTTAATCCAGCACTCAGGGTCAGGGACTGCCGACAACTCAATTGGTAAAAAGTACCATCCTGATGGCACATTCGAGTGCTGTCGGACCACTCGATGAGGACGCAGGCTGCCTTACTATCTCTATTGTACTAGACCTGATATCATGGCTTGTTCTCCGCTATGGTCAGTACTATGTGGAGTCTTGGCAATATCTCTAAGGCACTTAGAAGGGGCACTCGTGATAATTTTTACCTCCTTCACGTGCGCTACCTTGTTGAGTATCATTTCCAGTTTATTCGTTGCAGTGATTAGCAAGATCAATTGCAAAGATGGTGGGCTTAGATATTCGTTCCTTCGATGGGGGCGTACACTACTTCATAAGGTTTTTTGCCCACTACTTACTATGGGCAGGAGTCTCCCTCTCTCGAATCGTCACCCGTTCCCTGCTTCCGGGTTTGCATGAATGGCACGCTTCTTGATGAAAGAAGAACAGACATGTGTCACGTTAAATCCCAAAGTTGAAGATGGCGCTGTGTTGCGGGATGTGACGAGCAAACTTACCTAATCGGAGCTCATTCTTCAACTCCTTAGATACATTCTAGCTTAGTAGTAGGTTTTCTTCATTAGTCCCCGTGGCTACACTGATTTTGGGCGGGTAATTTCGAGCCAACGATCGTGGCTGGTCTTAGTCACCTGGGCAACTGAGCTTGGACTGTGAGCATTCCCCCGTTTGCTGCCGCTTTTGCCTGTGCGTAATGCAGAACAAATGTCTGTAAGCCGATCACGTATTCCATGCAGCATTTCAGATCAGCTTCACGCACACTCCAATCAGTTTCACCCAATCGGCTCCGCTCTGCCAGTATGTCTTTCCACGTCGCCGATATCAAGAGCCAGGGCTCCCTCGCAGTATATATAGGGTCGTCATGTAGCGTCGACCACTGTTCTGTTTTTCCCCTTCTTTTGCTCTCTCGCAATACGATTGCTCGTTCACGCTCTGCTGTTCGTCGGTCTTAGTGTTGCCACCTCGCGGTGGGCTTACAATGTCTTTGTGACTCTCATGCCTCTCACTGTAGTCAGGCTCGATGCTTCTGCTCCTATGTCAGACTATCATCGCTTTCGTGGATGAAAAACCTTGTCCCTTTCTATTCTGGACAGTGTGGATTTTTCCGTCTTTTGCGGTAAGCTTTCGCCGATTCGACGGTCATGTTCCTGGTGCACTAGTAATCATAGTAGCAGGTAAATCATCACATGCCGTCACGAGCTCATCTTATCGATCACAGGGACCTAGTACACAGCAGGATTCATTGACGATATGGATGACCAACGACAGCGCACTACATATAGAGCAGGCGCGTCTGTCGTCTTCACCACAATCGATGGAATATTAGTTCCCGCCTCGAACTACACAAAGACGACGATCACATGTACCACAACGTCCGTCGGCATGGCGGTCTTCCCGACAGTCATCTACATACAATCTTGAACTTGAGGTTGCAGGTGAACCTTGTGGCGCTGCAATCAGACCCACATTTCTTTTCACCTTGGCATCTCCTATCTCTTCTCAGCTTTCAAGCGGGATACTCAATGTAGATGGTCCTTGGAACAGGTAGGACGGACAATATTTGGGCTTGTTTGAATAGCAAAAGTGTGAGAATGGGACAGTAAACATCCTATATATTCTCATTGACCCACATCCCTCCGCAAATACAGCGGCTTGCCCACATTCTCTCCCAGGTTCTCCACCTCAATGAGATATGTCCTGCAACACTCACCTCTCCACCTATCTCTGACCTAGAACCACACCGGAGACATAACAAGCCAGGATTATGCCGTATCAAAACGCCTTTTGTAACTACGTCCTTCTCCCGTGGTTTTCCAGATTGTTCTGAGGTCGACGAGCTTGTGAATCCATCAACGAGATCCGCAGCCTTGATAAACAGACGCGGTTTGTCGATAGCTGTAGAAATATACAGTGTGTGGACCACTTTTCGTAAAGGTGGGCATTGAGCGAAGACTGGGTAGCATTTCGATAGCGATAGCCTCGCTTCGTCCCCTATTGCATAAATTGGAGGTAGCATAACGGTGTGAATACGAAAACCGTCGACTCAGTGATTCCGTTTCAATGATAAGGAAGGGATATATCAACCTACCAGGAATACCTCTAGCGTCAGGCAATGCACCCTTTAGTATTTCTTCTATTCCTCGGAGATCGAGTCCAGAGCAATCAATAATATCTACAAGGATATCTCGTGCGATCTGAGAGTTTTCTCCTTTGGGCGTAAGGGCACTAAGTGAATGGTAGAACCGGTTCACATGCATTATCACCCCGATTAAGTTGCTAAGGATATATGGATGAGTGAGATGGAGCAAGATAGGTCTGTCAAAAGGCGAAGAAAGAGGGGGTTGTCTGGGTTCTGGAGTGACTGAGTCGTTCCATTACGACTACAGAATACAGAAGAACGTACCATCCAGAGTGAAGACATCTGCATCATCGACAGGTTCCAGTTTGGGTTGAAACTCGGTCGTATTTGAAGTTAGGTCAGTTATTTCGGCGGCGAAAAGGCATTCCCTCACGAGCCTCTCTAGAAAGCTGACCACCCACCCAGATAGACTAACGAGTTGCCAAATAGCCTCTGTATAGAAAATGGTCAGCGCAATTATTTCTAACACAAGAAAAATATCACCCTACCTAGGTCGTACCCTTCAGGTTCCTTACAATCCTCGAATGCAGCAAGGCAGGCTGTTACAGAACACATGTCGTGGGCGTTCCTCCAAAGTGACGACAAGAAATCCTTCTCGTCGTCATCCGCAATAAGTCGTGCTCTTGTTCTGAAAAGTGACGTGAAAAAATTATCAACAAAAACAGAAGATCAACTAACCTATAAAGCTCGACAGTCGCCCCCAGGACGTCTGCGATACTAAATGCGCCAACAACCCCAGCACGCGCATTTATCTCAAACGCTAACCATGTTCCCCTCACGGTATCTACGAGAGTATCTAACGATACTGCGGGTACAGCAAGAACATGGGCAATGTCCGCTATTGATCTGCGTGATTGGAGAGAAGTAACAAGTGCCACGGAGAGAGATGATATGTTCCTTGGAGTGAAATCTAAGGGTTATGAGGCTGTGGATGTCACAGAAAGACGAAGTGTACATACCTTCTGATGCTGATGTTTTTATGAGTTGCTTTGGTAGAGTATAGATGGACATTCTACACAGATCCATTGCGCATAAAAGCACTTGATTTCTTGATACTGCCATGTTCACCGGCCCTAAAGCACATGGGCCTGAGTGTGTAGTCCTCGTCGGTATGGATGAACTTACAATCCATGCCCACTCTACTTATTGGGGTTGTGATCGGCAATTGTTCCCATTCAGGGTCATCCATGAGGTCAGGTCTGCAAAAACGATTCCAGTTACATCAGTGATTCGATGAGTAAGCATCATCACAACGTACAGTCGCAGAACAACAATATTACCAACCACAATTTCCCTTGCTCTCTGGTTCCGTCGGGACAAAAGACCACTTGGATCCGCCAACATAGCTATCAGGCCCTTCTTCTGAGGACTAGTGGGGACCCATGCCGAACACGAGAGTGCCAAAACACGCGGGAAGAATGAGCGCTCTCCAACTTGGTGGATAATCTGGTCAAGGTGTGTCAGTGTCAGTATCCACCAACGAGATACGGCAACGGGGTATTACCCAGGCTGTCTTGACTGGTAAGACTGACAGCGGCGCACAGGCAAGAGTGTACGCTACAACAGTCGATTTAGGGACCGTGCTGTCTAAATAGCAGAAGATGGATTCACAATTGGTGTCAGCGGATCAAGCACACATGGATAGATAGTCATACATTCTTCAAAGTCTAGGAAAGATGCTACCAGGAATGTTGGTGGGGATTCCGCAAGACGTGTGGGATGCTTATCCCTCCTAGGTGAGGTTCTCGGTGAAGCTGAGGGATCGGGTTTCGGAGGTGAACAGACGAAGGTGAGGCCGCTCATGTTGGGAGAGGGGGAATGAAGAGGTGGAAGTGGTTGACTGGTTAGACCTAGCATTCCGAAATCTATGCTTGAGTAGCTTGCAAGCGACAGTCATCAGGATCATACTTGCATGTGTTCCATCGAAACGGAGCTTAACTTCACACAGCTCGATTGTCTGTTCTTCAGCTAGTGCGCCCCATTCCAATGATGGAGCTTGTTCTTCTGGAAATGGATCCTGCGGCTGTGAGATATCTAATGAGATACCAAGATCGAGATCGCTGTATGCGGCCGATTTCAAGGTATCCGAGGTGGGGAACCTCCTAGACCTCATGGCAACCAGAATGGAAGACTCTGATGCAACAACGTGTGAGGTGGCATGACAAGAAGAGCGGGACAGAAGATTTACCGCCATAAATAAATCCGATGGCGGCATAGATGCACAACCTCGAAGTCTTTGGACCAGCAGGTGTGTCGGACATGATATTGAGCGGCTGACCCTCCGTAGTGAAATAAGGCTGAGTCAAAGAGCAGAGCAACACTTTGAAAGACGAGGTATATGTACGGAGGTGGCAAACATGGAGTTGGTGTGCCTGCGTCACGAGCAAAAGGGTTGGACTCGACACAGGTGTCAATGGACCTCGAGGTGGAAGACGAAAGGATGAACCATCTGCGGAAGTCGACCACTATCCCAGATGAATGACAGTGCCGTTCTGGGCTCGAAAGACGGGACGACGTACCTCACGTTCGATGCCCGCCCAAGCACAGGCTATGACACCAGCACCACGGTGGACGGGCCAGTACTCTTTGACGACCCAGACATCTATGCACAAACCACGACTCCAAAGGCAGGCGATACCATCACCTTGGTGACTAGGGAAAAATGCGAACAACCAGAGGTCATTTGGGGACACACTGATGACGGTCGGTGGACCATAGGAAGCGGGGGAACGGAGGATTGGATCTGGGGAAACCAACAACAGTTGTTTTGAAGACGGGAAAAGGCGAGCGACGACGATGGGCTGCGTTGGGTGTGCGGTGAATAATATGGAAGAGCTAGACCAAGCAACGGGCCTGCCATGGGTGAGGGTAGTGAGATACGTGGTCGAGGCAATATTGGCATACCTGCGCACGTCCTCGATGAGAGGATGCAAGCCCCACCAATTTCCCCGCCATCTTGCACTGTCACTGGACTTTGACTTTGTCGAAGGATTGTTGTTTTCCAGGGTGGACATGCAAGATTGACTTGTAGTGATGATGGACCACGTGATCAACAGTAGTCCACAAGTAATATGTTAATATGTTACATGACGGCTGGCCATGTCCAAGTGTCTCCAGACATCCGTGCTCGTACGCGATCTGCGGACGGAAATCGTCGTCCAGCCATATGCTGATCGAATTCTGGTGCTCGTCACCCAGCTGGGCAAAGTGGGCTACCTGGTGCACCTGTCTAGTCGTGTTCTGGTCGAGGGGCTTGCTACTGACTGGATCATGCTACAATTAGATCCAAGCGTCAGTACCATCGATGGCAGATCTACATGACCACACTCTGTCCGATGGGATCGATGCAGGAGTGCCTCTGCCTGTCCCGTCGCCAGCCATCCAACTCACGCCGATCTTTGGGAGCGCACCCTCGACACACATGCAGACACTCTATGCGCTGTATACAGCACAGATTGCAACACTCGTCTGGATGGCTGTGGGAGACCAACCTCACAGCGTCGTCGTTGGAATAGCACTCGAGAAATCAGAGGAACATACTGCAGCAGAGGTTGGTGAGGGGGAACAGGAGACATTTTGCGAGGTGATGCATGCTCTACAGACTCTGCTACAACATGCATGTACATAGGGTTAGGGTTAGGACAGAGAAGAAACAAAAAAAGAGATGGCCTGCCCAGCCAGAGTGGCCATGGCAGGACTGGAAAATATTTAGACGGTGCATGAGCCAAAGCCCATACAAGCCATGGTCACCCTCTGTGTGGACAGGGTCGCCGTGCTATGGAAAGCCCCCACGGCCCGCATGCCCGGTTCCATGAAGGGGCGTACGCCATCAAGGTAAGTATGAGGCTTCTTCCTGTCTGGTCGCGGCTTTTATAGCTCTCCCATTTGCGCACGGACCAACATCTAGACGGCACGCATATAGTCTACCCGGTACTGCTGGACTCCGCGAGCGCAGGCGTTTCTGCGTCTCCCACCCTCTCCTGTTGCACCTTGACCCACTTCCACTCGAGAAGCGCACCCAACCGTTGATCTGGGGGTAGCGCGGTGCGAGGATGCGTCTCGTAGAGGTAGTAAGCAAAGCAACCCGTAAACACACCCAGCAGAGGATCCATTCCACTGTCAAAGACTCAGCGCGTGGACACAAGCTTCACATCAACAAGATGGCCAACCGTGAAAGTAACGTCTGAGGCGACATGCCGTGTCTTGCCAACTGTCGCAGTGTGAGCGTGTGTGTTGTGATTCAATGGTGCAGTTCAGAAGGACACGCCGCCGAGAAATGCCGCGTAACACAACATCGGCTAGGGTCATCCACTTTGCCGTTGAAAAATTCGCCTGCGCTGCGTGGTGTCGCTCTCCGTTTCAGCTCAACTTGTCCTTGACACGAAAATGTCTGCCGCAGTCACCCTCGAACGTCAAATTCGTCCCATCTACGGTGGGTCCCCAGCCCGCATTTCTCTCGGTGGAATCCCCATGTTAACGAGTCGACCATGTCCTCTCCAGAGGCTCTCGATACAGGCTCCAACAAATCGGCAATCGTTTCTTGCAACAAACTGCTCAAGAAATATCCCAACAACCTACTCGTCAAGGCATGCTTGGATGCAGCATCGCGACAGCCCTTAGTTGACATGTCTTTATAAACAGGCCCTCAAAGCCCTCGCACTCGTACGCTCCCAAAAGGTAGAAGAATCGCTCGCACTATGCGACGAGGTACTCGCTGTCAAACTCCTGGACGACGCGACCATTTCTGCCATGATGCACGTCCTAAAGGGTCTCGGACGGAGTACGTCCTTCACCCCTTGCCCCTTTCACTGCAGCGACCGACATCACCGCTTCTAGTCACTGACATGGTCAGCATGTTCGAGGAAGCCTACAAACAACAACCTCTAAATGAAGAGTATGGCGCTCAAACATTCTTTGCACATGTGCGCACCGCGAATTGGAAGTCTGCACAACAGGTATATTTCCCAGGGCCCACCCGCATTGCTCTGACCTCCATGGTGTGCGTCGTCATAGGTTTCTACAAGAATGCACAAACAATTCCAAGAGGACCGGTACTTGCATTGGAGCGTGATGGGCGCAATCCTCCAGGTCCGTCTTATCCGTACATCCAGTCTCAAGCTCACATCACCCATTCGCAGGCCAGCGATCTGACGACAACCCCAAACATGAAGACGCTGCTCTACAAGCTCGCCCATAGGCTGATCACGTCGTCCCCCTCCCCATCCTACCTGACAGCGGATCGCTTTCACATGCACATCAGCATTTTGAAGGAGCTCAAATTGTACGACGAAGCAGACACACTGCTGGAGAGTGATGTCGGGAAGACCATTTGCTCAACCAGTCTCGCGTGTGATCAGATACGTCGGGAGATCTGGCGAGGTAGAGGTCTCTTTAGGGAGGAAGGGGAGCATGCACAACAAAAGATCTTGAATGGGTTTGTCTGGCTTCATGCCTGTGTTGGGTGTTTCTGGTACTTTGGAACTGACCAATTGTTCAGAGACCGAAACTGGCTGGAATTTTTGTCTGTTCTTGATTCTGCTTTCGTCCCATTTTCGTCTCACCTCGAACGGGAAATCGCGGAAGAGAGTAGAAACAGATGTCTGGAAAAAATATCCAGGGTTCGCGCATTCCTTGCAGAAGTTGCGGAGAAGGATGGTGCAAAGAACCGAACTGCTCCCCTAGCCCTGCTTGAATTGGAACACCGTGCCCACAAATTTGGCTTGTCTGGTCAGTTGTATTATCAAGGACTTTGCCGATCTTGTAAATGCTAAACCCTGGCCTTAGATGGCGGTGTGGTTGTCGGCTTGATGGAAAACTACTTCACTGAGTTTGGCGATAAAGCATGTTGCTTCGAGGACTTGATCAGCTTTCTTGATTTGGAGACTACATCGCTTGACCGGTGGAGGGCATTCCTCGCACGCCACGAACCATCCTTCGTAAGCACCATCCGCAACTACGCGGTGATGAGTCCTTTTTTCAATTCGCAGTCCCAACTCAGGCGTCCATGGGTGACGTTCAGCGATTGATTAATGTACGGAAGTTCGAGCGCTACGTGCTTCTGGATTCGGAAATTACGACCGAGTCTGAGACTGCTCGCGCATTAAAGTACCTCAAGGAATACTTGGAAGGCCTCGCACTTGGCAGAGACCTTTCAATTACTGAGCTACAACCTGTCGATGACTTGGTTCTCTTGGCTGCGAATGCTCTTGTGATGGTCTGGACCCTGAACCGTTCGGAAGAAGCTCTATACCAGGCAGCCACAGTCCTGGAATATGGATTGACTAAAAGTCGTATGGCATTTCAGATGCGCATAATGCTAATTCGGATATATCGTATATTAGGTGCGTATGATGGGTTTTTGAACGTCAGGTTACTCACCTTTTGAGCAAGGTGCACCATCACTTGCCCTGGAGCATTACCGTCAGATAAATGTCAAGCAAGTTCAGAATGACACCTTGTCCCATCTTGTTCTTACTCGCGCTTTGACGTTTTCGCTTGCTGCCACTGGGGACCTAACATACCCTTCGGAATGCCTAGAATCGAGCCAGATATACCTGGCAAGTTCTCAAGAGGTTCGTCTCCCTGTCACACTAGGGTCCTCTTGTTCTAAGTTGGCCTAGACCTCGGATTTCATTGTTCGCTCATTCACTGCGGAGAAGTATACTCAAATCCCGGATTTCATTGACTTCGAAGACAGACTGGAGAACTCCCTCCAGAGGGATGTCGTTAAACTGGAACACGTTCGCATGCGTCTCACGCACGAGCCATTAAACACGGATATCATAGACATGGAACTCATTGAGCTCAAATTCATGTTTGACCGCGGTACGTCTCCTAGATTTCCCACGATTGGTTCCAACCAAATTGGCGACATAGCTCACCACGACAATCGTGATTTCGTCATCATCCCCAACTATCAACCCCATTGCAAGCCAAGTTTTAATGACCAGAGTTTGTTGTTTGAGACATCAACTGGCGTGAGTAACATAATCATTGCATGATATCTCAATATCCAACCATAACTTTTCCAGCAAGGGTGGTTGTGGTGCTTTTTGAAGATCTACATCCGTGCATTCCAGCACGCCAGTGACTTGGATGATATTGTTGAAGAGAAATTACTTGTGGGTGACCGGCCGAAGAAGAGTTCAGATCCCGAAGTGCAATTGCCCCTGCCAGAGCGACTCGCTTCGAGGAAGGCAAATGAAATTGCAGAGGTAATAGTGCCTCGGTTCAAGTCTTCTTGCACGGTTAACAGTCGCTTTATAGTTGTCATCCGATGAAGTCCAGCTACTTGAGTGGGCTACTGCTCTTGGTGACTGGCTCGAACCTCATCACAACTATGTCCGTCCCCCACCAGCGGTTGTATTGGCGGAGGCCTCCAGACAAACGGAATTGAAGACCGGATTCCCATTGCGTGGTGTTGACCTCCAAGCTCACAGTGCCGATGGGAGTGTTCACCCCAAGAAGGATGAGGAAGCACCCTCTATCAAAGAGGCGCCAGGTTTACTCACCGTATTCTTCGATGCTATGCTCTCTCGTTTCAAACTCTTAGAGTTGAAGTGTTCACCATCGGAGTTGTTGCACACTGCCACAATCACGCAGGAGGTAATTGTATAGCTGTTGTACTTGTCTCTCCGACTGATATATTCGTTTTAGGCATTTATCCTCTTCACAGTCGAGACGATGCGGTTCAAATCTCCTGGCGTGGTTAAAATTCACAAACTTGGTAACGTCAGTTGTATCACCAAAAGTCGGTGAATGTGTCTCCTAATGGGATACATGACAGCTCGTCTCGCAGTTCAAGGATATCCGGTCAAAAGCTAGTTATGTGCTGAAGGAAATGTCAGCAGTGTTGATCAAAATCGGAGAGGTCGAGGGCTCCTCGGAGCAGCGCCGAGCGTTTGTGCAAGCCTGCACAGCTGTGACCATTGAACAGGTCTGTCTTTCCTTTCTTCAGGAAATATTCCGGATATCGACAACATCCTCCGGGGGAGTGCAGATCACTAGCGACTTTGTCTTGAACGTTGCCAAAAGTGTGACCGACTCACGGAAGAAGGTACTGGAAGGAGTTGGCAAAGGAATGGCGAAGCTTAACACTGCGTACGGGCAATCATGAGGCTTCTGGCTACATCACCACATGTATTATCAGCCCCACTTGTTTCTGTAGACGCAAACACTTGCCTCATCTAATAGACACTTCTCCAATGACCCTGCGTGACGTGACGAGGTGCTGTGTGACGCTTCGCGTCATGACGCGTCGCGCCGAGTGGATCAGACCTTGCACCATCATCATACACTACAATGAGCCAATGTGGGTCAGCGCAAAAACTGGGACTCGATTCGAGGCTCATTCAGATCATATAGTCAATGAAAATAATTACTATGGTGGAGCAGCTGGTGGTGGCTACATGACGACAGGGTCACCGTACGGTAGCGCTGCTGGAAGCCCTGGAGGATTTACTCGTGTATGTCGATTTTTCGCGTCCTTTGAGGCTTGCTTTCGTTCACCTCGGTGTTTAGAAAAGCGAAACTGCGCATTCACTTCGCCCTATGACGATCTATCAGCTCATTCAAGCTAGTCAAGCACATACAGACGCTGACTGGGTCCTTGACGACCAAGAAATTGGCCAAGTAAAAACTACTGTGGTTGGATATGCAGTCTATTAATTGCACTGTCCAGGTTACTATTGTTGCATATATTGCGTCGATACAAGCGCAGGCAACGAATAGTCAATATATGCTCGATGATGGTTCGGGTCGAATCGAGGCTCGTCATTGGACCGACTCCTCTATAGAAGACGAGTCAGAAAAGAATGGCATCGTGTGAGATGACTTGTACCCGAATTTTTACAGTTGAATATCAATTATTATAGCGAAGGTGCATATGTGCGGGTTCTAGGCAGTCTGAAGACGTTCGGCAGCAAAAAATACATCAACACTAATCTTATACGGCCGATTGATTCACCCTCCGAGATTTACTTTCACCTTCTAGAAGCTATGACTGTCACCATGATATGGGAGCGTGGACCAGTAAGTCTGACATAAACTGCATCAGCTCCACCTCAACTTGTTGCAGCCACCAAGACCTGGTCAAGAAGTAACAGCGCGACAGAACAGGGCTGGTGCAAGCACTGCATATTCTGCCCAACCAACAGTCTCCTCCAGCGACCAGTTCTCACACTTGCCAAAATTGCATCACTCTATAGTTGCCTTTATGCAAACTCAGCCGAGTAGCGCAGAAGGAATTCACGTCAGTGCTATCGCCCGTGCAGTAGGAGGAGATGCTGTGACAATAAGGTATGAAGTTGTGCTGCATTATCGCCCATACTTAAATCATCCATTCAGTGATGCTCTCGACAAATTGACGGATGATGGGATTGTGTATTCTGCCGCCGATGAGTCTCATTTCTTGCTGTGTTAAATGAGGTACATCCGTTGGGACCGTTGATACTGTATGATGTTCTATTATCACCGTGGTTATCTGCAGCGTGGCTCCTAGTTTGACTGAATGCATTAAAGAAAGTGCTGGTCAGAGCTTGTCAAAGTCATGATTATATAACGCCAACTAGTACTTTCTATCGACCCTACACCTTGGCTACGTGATGTCTGGCCAATATCAACAACTCAATGACGAGCATATCATCATAGTTCCTTGGAGCCCACCCAGGAATGACATATGGAGGGACATTCTTCGCCCCGTGACGATTTCCCTTTTGTATCAAGCAGACTCTTCACCCTTTTTTGAAGACAACTCTTTGGTTATTGAAGGGAGAGGTTTTTCCAATGTGGGTGCATAGACGGTTGCCGGACTTGAGAGCTGACTTTTGGAATTTTATTACATAGGTCACACTTGTTGCACACGTAGCCGAAGTTCGCATAGGTCCAGCCAAAGCATGCTGCGTTCTTGAAGATGGAACAGGCAGGATCTATGCTGACAAAGACTTTGACAGTCTAACTCATGGACTTGGACCGTCCATGGAGGAAGAAGAAATAGCTCAATATCGAGCCTTGTAAGTCCATTATCATGCCTTGTATGTCAACAATCATCACATGTTGCAAAGGGAACATACCTATGTTGAGGTCTTGGGTACCCCGAGAAGAGATTCGAAATCGCACAAGACTCGGCTGAAAATCACCTCAATTAACCCAGTGCATGGGTACCATCAAGTCATGTATCATGCTCTGAATGTAATTCACAGTGCTGTGCTCACTCAGCAGCATATTCAGGTGGGCTTGCCAAGTTTTAGTGAGTAAGGGCTGGTTATATACTTGAAGTAGCCGTATAACTCTGGCAAGGATTCGGAGCCCAATGAGAACGAGGAGATCACCGTCCCTGTAGGCGACGGCCAGGTCCATCAGGGCGATGTAGATATTCAGCACCATACCACTTTTAGTGCCACCCCAGTTTCTTATGCAATCCTCCCCAATACATTCTCACCACGGAGACATCGACCGTATGCTACTCTCAAACCGCTTGAAAGGGCCATCATGAAATACATGAATCACTGCGGAAATCACCACGTCCTGACTGCAGAGTTGGCACAAGCAGTTCAAGCATCATGTGGATGCACAGAGCCCCAATTTGAGTGTGTCTTTCTCCAACCATATATAATCAGAGATGCTGAAAGTCAAGCATTGTTCCCAGAGTAGCTTTTCGGATGTTATTATCAGAGGCTTATATCACCAGCCCGCTTGATGATGAATACGTGGTCATTACACCAAGACACTAGGAAATTCGCTTGTATTTGTTTGTCGTTAGACCGACGCAGTGATACCGAGTCTATTTTCTTGGAAAAAAAAACATGATAGCAGTTAATGTACATGATGGCATAATGCTGGAGGGTACAAGGTTATAGGTGAACAGGAATTAACGGTGCTTGTACTTGGCTTCATTCTCGAATCGGATGTTAGGATCTAGGGTATTATGAAGCCCCAAAAGGGTCTTGCTGACTGCCTCAGAGGCACCAATCATAGGTTTCAAAACAGCAATCGGAACTGCGCGTATAACAGCTCTGACTGGTCCCTGCACGCGAAGATGATTAGACCGATACCACTTCGCTTTCTTTGACCCACCTCACTTCCAGCTCTCTCGTATACT
Source organism: Singerocomus inundabilis (assembly GCA_038089075.1). Lineage (NCBI taxonomy): Eukaryota > Fungi > Basidiomycota > Agaricomycetes > Boletales > Boletaceae > Singerocomus > Singerocomus inundabilis. The sequence goes on from JBBPKD010000006.1 coordinate 19,099, forward strand.
TCCATGGGTACTGCGAGTATAGTCTGAGCGGCAGAGTGCAAATTTCTCTGCAAACTGTGGTAAGCTGACTGTACACCTTCTTTGAGACCAGCAGGCTGAGCGGCGTAGCGACTAATCAAATCCTCATCCGAGCTCTCTGCACACTCGTTTTCGTATGGCATTTGAAGGGCCTCAGCGGTGACTGGGTCTTTGAATTGTCCACCAAGTACACTCTCGGCTTGCTCCAGAATTACCTGCGTGCCGGTAGCAAGGCGAGCACCAAGTTTGATGGCTTCCATGGCAGTGGACTTAACGAACGCCTTGGTACCCTTTTGTACTCCACGAACTATTCGTCCGTCCTTCTTGTATTGTGCAATAGGGAGTAGGACAAGGTCTGCAACCCCGGAGCCGACATTGACTAAGGATCGAATTGGAGCTACACCAGAGATGACGTCAACGAGTTGCGTAGCCTTTACATCTGGAGTCCAGAGATCATTTAGGGTGTCAAACAAACGTGGCCAACCGGTGATCTAGTTGAAGGTCAGCTAACTATTGTCCCTATACTCAGAGCGAACGTACACCATGGAGAGTTAAATGTCGTAATGTCATTTCCGCCCCGTCGAAATGGAAAAAGTTCATCAGCTCTATCGTTCTGCCATCTCGTAAAGCTCTGTAATCAACACGTCGAGGTTTATAGTCCAGTTTGATGTCCACAGGAAAGACTTCGGCGTGTTCTACATCCAAAACTCGTAACTAGGTATGATCAGGACGAAGGGGAATAGCTTACGGAAGTAGATCTCCTCTTTCCTTTCCCCATCCTCCGGCGCTGGAGGGCTATCTGGATCTCGAAAGGCGAAGAACTTCTTGAAGAAGTCGAGGGCATCTTGATCAACATACAATCGTAAAGGTAATATCTTTGCCTACAAGTGAGGTCAGTCATTTCAACAATAATTTTTCGATAGGGATTCAAAGCTTACACGGAGTCGTGCCTCTTCTGCGGGGTGCGACGGAGAAGGACGCACACTGAGCAACTCCACCCGCGCCATATTGGATTTGGTCTCCCTGACATTACCCTGCGAATCTGATCGCATGTCTGTAAGGAACTTCTTCCATGTCGATGTCTTGATATGATCAAGGATTTCGAGATCCTTGACTAAGATCAGCGTACGTGATACCAAGGTCTCGCTAGGACGGTAATTGTCTATCTCTGCGTTTAGGCCTTCCAGTCGAATTTCAATCGAGGGTCCTTTGGATCGTGTAAGACGCTTCCCGTGCACACGTGTCGACACAATTCGCGGTCGACCCGGGGAAGCAGGATGAAGGGATTGCCAAGAACTTTCCGTCCCGGTTTCAGCAGAGTCATCAAGCTCGTCATTAATTGCGGCGATAATGGCATCTGGATCCATACTATCCAAATCTCGTTCAAGTCCGATATGGAACGAATTGAAGAGCGTCGTGCTGGTTACCTCGTCTATGGGCTCCTGTGTCTGTCCAGTAGCCACTAGTTGACGTATACGTGCGAGTTTCTTGCGCATTTCCTTGACTTCCCTCTCAATGATTTTGCGTGTGTGAGGCCAGTCGAACCCATCATGTAAGAGAAGCACTATGTTTGAATCCTGGATTCGTATCCGCAGGGTAATATCGCTGTGGTCACATGAAAGCCAACTGAAGCGCCCATATCGTAATCAATCTCTTACCTGTCTGGATCTCGGGCTGTATCAGGGGAAATCGTGTCGAAATAGTGTTCGATGAAGGAGAAAGATTTCAGGATGCGGACCGTTTCGCCGCCAACATTTGATACGACACCGAGTTGACCCATCACGGGAGTGTTACGACCAGTCTGTTCTTCAACGTCAAAATCTTCAAGGTCATCATCCCTGAGTTCTCGGAGACCCGCAGCGGCTCCAAAAGACGCGTCCAAATAGTCTTGGTTAGCAGGCAGATCATCAAATATCATGTCCGCTGTACTTCCAACTTCGGGGATGAGTCTGAAGGCATGTTCATCCAGAGAAGCTATGCGCTGGTATTTAGTCACACAGTAGTAGGTTGAATGAAACGTCGATACCAGTCATATCATGTTCACGGGCACCAGTAATTGTGTTCTGCGTTCTCGGAGTTACGCGAGAGTAACTACGGATTTTGGTTCAGTGTTTCAGTGTTACTATTTGCGGACATACTGGACGTCTGCGTCACTCCTTGGGGCACGCGTCATGTTGGTTGTCAAGCCCACGAGCACGCTGATAGTGTCTGCGCATAGATGTATTCGGAGGTCAATTGGTTCGATGCCAACCTATGGATACGTGATCAAAAACATCTCTGTAACCCGGAACATCTACGAACGCTGATGTTTGGTGGTAGAACGGTATTGTCTGTTCGGAAGGTGAGTCGAGAATGAGAAATCTCCGCAATCAATGCATAACCAGAGTTCTAAACCTAAATTTTAGCACACAAGGCACCAGTGGGAAGCCAATGACTGACTTTCCAGAAGTCAACACCACGACCAAGAGAACGTTGAGTCGTCCCGGTTGATATGGATGCATCTTCGATCGAGTCCACCAAAAAGATGTGCGATGACGAGATGCTCAATTTGAACGCGGATTCAGACGAGTTCCCCACCAGTTCTGTCGAAAACTCAGCATCACCAAGGTGCAACACGGCGGCCCCAGAATGTCCCAGGGCACGCAAATGGACAGACACATCAACGGCGCCAACTGTGAGCCGAGTGCATTCAGATGGTACGACAGACTCGAATACCTGGAATGTTGTGTTTGTTAGAAGAGAGAGATGAGTTCTAGGTACGCACCCCTGGCGGTGCTTTAGCAAATACAGCTAGATCATTCCCAAAGCTACCGTCAAGTGGCGGATGTACAGTGAACCCCCAAAAAGTAAGCTTGATCCGCGATTCCTTGGTAGTTGCTTCTGGAATTATGAGGGAGGTTATTCGAGAATTCACACAGGGTCTAGGTGCTGACAACTACAGCACACCTTAATAAACGTGCGAAATTAAAACTCAGTACTCACGAGGCTTCGAGCTGGGCTTTGGACTAAGAGTACGTAGTCTCCTTCATTAGATGTGTCCGCGATGCGAAGATCCATGATTCTGGAAGTGACTAGACTCTCTTCCTGATTCACTCGCAACGTCAGAACAATCAAAATACTATAACAACTACATACTTTGCCTTCTTTTTTCAACTCGATTAGTGCGTCCGCGTCTAAAACAAATATGTCGAACGGTCGAGCGTGATGAGGTTCACCATTTCGAGGGACGATGAACCTGAACAAAGCTATTAAAAGTGGCATAAGTCTTTTTTTCTCGTTTTCCTTCAGGGAAAGAACTCACCTTCTGTGACGCCGACCTTAACCACAACATCACCGGTATTATTGCGATCGGATTTTCCCACAATGCTCTCATCGGTACTATGAGTTCCACTACGTCGCAACTGGGTGAAGTACCGACTTCCGATTAAGCTTGGATTGCGACTGTGGAGAGTCTCGGTTGCACTGTCTGAAGTTGCAAAACTCCTCTCAATTAGTTGAGCCACATCGTCCGCCCAATATTGAAGGCCGTCGAATACAGCCTTATCTATGATAAGGTTTACCAAAGGAATATTGACGCCTATTGACAACCTGTCTGAAGGGTTGCTCATTGAATCTTCCGTAGTGTCTGATCTTCGTAGCATGATAGAAAGTGGTAGCGCATCTGGCTCAGTCTCCGTGGCCAAAAGTGCACTCGTTTGAAGTCCAGCCTCGTTAGTTGGCAGGGAACCAAGGGTTAAAATGGCGTGTGCCACGTTATCGCCAGCTAAGGAGTGAGCAGCAAGCATCTCTTGCAGGTGTGCCCTCAAGATTACACTCGAGGCGTTATTGCTTGAGCGTGAGGATGACGATTTTCTCTCGTCTGAAAACTTTAGGGAGGATTTAATGGACGGTGGGTCGTTGAAAATCGTCAAGTGACGAAGGTCGAGCAGCATACAGCCAGACCGTGGTGAATGAGAGGGGGGAGGGGGACAGCGTGCTTCAACTCGAATCATTGGGCATGTCAGGCAAAGACTGAAGCCAGGTTCACTTGAACTTGTTTTCTAAAAAATGTCCTAAGTGAAAAAGGCAAAAGATAAACCAAAGTACCAACATTCCGTTTGGGTGAAGTCGGCTGTTGTCGAGAAGACTTCGTCCTTGAAGTCCCTGTATGGTGATAATTCACGCCCGTCTTGAGGTCTTCCACCACCGGTGCCTCTGGTCGTTTCCTCTCTTCTTCTCTCTCTTTCGCACGATTGGTTATTTGTTGAATTTGAAAATCCTTTTCCATATGCACGTCGTCTTCGTCCAATTCTCCGAGACGTTGTCGACGCACGTATTCACTCCGCACCGTGTCCGTTGCTCTCCTTGGCCTGAAAATTGTTGCAGACATGATGTCCTCAATGAAGTGAATAAGCAAGTTCTCCTCGAGAATCATGCCAAGATCAAAAAATAAGTGAAGAGGCGCCACCTTGGCATCGACAGTCCGCAAATTTTCCTTGGATGGAGAGGACACCGCCAGCAGAAGTGAAGCTTCGACAGCGGGCATTGGCAGCCTATCTTCCTGCTCAGATAAGGGGCTGGAGATAAAGGGATTCGGAGAACCGGGTAGATTACTCTGTCTTTGAGACGGTGCATGAGACTTGTCCGCCTTTCCAGGTGCCGCCCGACTTTTCAAACGCCATGTCGACAACTTAGCTGAGCCACTCTTGAGCTTGGTTTGTGTCCAATCAACTACTTCAAATTCGGGAAGTTTGATGTCACTTGGTCTCTCCGAAGCGAACGAAGGACGATAGTGGTGAGCAACATGCGACGTGGGTAAGTAATGATCGACTATTAGTATTGGTGCTGCAACTTGTAAATCATCCATGGAAGGAGCGTGAAAGGCGAACAGTGATACATCAGAAAGAACCATTTCCGCAGATGCTGACCAGTCTGCCGGTATGAATGACGAAGTTTGTGGTGCACTAGATGTCGACAAGCCAGATGGGGATGTAGAAAGCCGGAAGGAAATAGAGGGAGCATCCAGAAATAGTCGCAAGTAGGCGCAGGGTAGTCTTGGCGGTGAGAGGGGTCGAGCATAGAACGTGTCGAGAGAAGACGCTCCTGTTGTCGCCGACTCCGGAAGTGCGATGATCACGATTCCGCGAATAACGATATTCGCATCCAAGCAAAGCGCAGCACGAGGAAATTTCGACATTACCTCTTGACGCGAGACATGTGGGGCCGTAGAGAGTTTAGAAACACACGCATCCACTATATCCAGTAGCACGCGCAAATGTCCAGAGTGAAAAGCACAAGCAAGCGTCCCGACCACGACAGACAAACGAATGGTTTCTTGTTCGGGCATACCCTGAACAGAGTCTTCTGGGTTGGTCGGACAGTCGCCACCAGCCTGTGGGAATCTATCAGAAGGTTGCGTACGCTGAGGAGGGGTTTCCAGAGAAAGCACTATAGGATGTGGACCGAACGAAAGTAAAACCTCCTCAGCAGAGACCCAGTGTGACGTTGATAGCCGAGGGCACGAGCGAGGTCGCCCAAGGTTATCAATGTTATCGACAGATTGTAGGGTCAAGGGTAATGTCGAAGTAACATCGAGTTTGGCGGACTTGGCATGTGCTGTGGAAATGGCACTCTGATACATGCTACTCGAAGTGGACGACAGATGCGGGGAGCTAGGGGGAAGCATGGCAATCGACCGTGACATAGAAACCTGAGTATCTTCGTCCAGAGAAGAGGATGACGAGTTGCGTGATAAATGACCAACGGATGGATTAGAGCCCGGTGGCAAAGAATTTTCGGAAGTAGAAGAAACCGGGGATAGTATGCTTGTGATGGTTGGGGAGGAAGCAGCGACACGTAAATCTCGTGAAGTCACCTTCAACCCAGAGATCGATACTGTGCGGATTTGTCCACAATGAATATTTCCATCCGATACCAACTGAAGGGTAGTATTTACTTCCGAACGAGAGTCAGGATCCGCACGGTAAGTTAATTCCGAAATGGAGAGCGTAAAGCTTGCCTGTCCGGGATAGATGATGGTGACCTTAGTGTCCAATGCCGAAAACTCGAATCTGGCAAGGAGCCGCTCAATGAGAGTGGCAAAAACCGACACCCCCGCAGGATCGTCGTCACTATGGGCTCCTTTGTGTGCATCTTCTGGTTGTAGATTATACTCAGATGGGCTGAAGCCTCCAGGTAAATTCTCACTCTCATCTACAGCGGGTGACAAGCCAGCGGAGGGTCTGATGGTTTGTCGTAAAGTGGCTTCCTCTCGGAGTGTGAGCTCGTCGTGTATGAAAGTCTGGGCAACAGAAACCACCGAATCGGCAAGGTTGGTACTGTGGTGAAAGGATGCTAAAGGAAGTGGAATGAACTGTTCTGGTGTCATTTGAAATGTGAGGTTGAGAGACTGAACACGAAGTCCAATACTGGAAGAAAGTGGGTTTGGAAAGGGAATATGAGCAGTGACGCCGGTTATGAAACCGTCATACAAGGAGAGGGGAAGTCCTTCAAGTAATTGGTTGATTGCCTTCATAGACACTGTCAGGTATACGTCGGCAAAACAGGGACAACAAACTGGCCTCTCCATCTAGTTCCAAATCCTTCACTTGGACGGTCCCAGAACCAAGCTGAGAATCGATTTGATGGAGATCAAGTTGGCCTGGCTTAAGGAAGTGACCCAGGGTTCTCCGCAAGAGGAAAGAAAAGAAGCGTCGTTGAATATTGGACGGGACTGCGAAATCAAACGTAGGAAGACCTGCAAACCATGAAGAATACCACGAAGACATGGTGATTATGGAATTCAGACAAGGTAGGAGAACATGCCCCGAGTAGAAAACTGGGGTAGTGGTAGAAGAGCCTCGGCGTGCGTACTGGGCTGGCGCTGTGCAAGATGTCGGGCTCAGGTCGTGGAGGCAGGTCGTGCAAGATGTACACTAAAGGGTCAATGTCCATACAAATCTGGATAACGGCCCCTGTTCTCTCTAGCTGCCCCAATATACAACAATAGTGGATGAGCTCCTTCCTACTTCGTGTACTACGTCGAACAGGAAAAAATGATTACTACTTGCACTGTACAGCAGTACAGGGACAAACGAATGAATACTAGTCGACATCCATACACATGGATCGGCCATCTCCCTTGATGAGGGCACTCCGACTCTTGCTTGGTACTTTGATCTTCTCCAGCTCTTTCTCGGCTAATGGAGATTCCACCACCATCGGCTCCACAAGTTTGACAGATGTCGACTTTCCAGCCAATTTTTTGACTCGATGAACGCGTTGTTTTTCCCGAGCAACCGCCATTCTGTCAAGTCATGACCGTGAACGGTTGGCCAGTCAAGCAAGCAGTCAAGACACACCTTTGCTTCCAAAATGCATGTTCCCGGCGCCGTTTGATTTCCCCGACCCGTTTCATAGCCTTGATCGTAGTCTGCACCAGTTCACGGTCGTAGCGAACCGGAACATTTCTGCGCTTCTCGAAATCGATTGTGGCATCCTAATAACATCCAACATGCTGTCACAAAACAGACAAGGGTACACCATGCTTGACCTACTCACAATGGTCATCTCCTTACCAGCTGCCTTCCGGAAGGCCTTCGTCCACCGTACCTTGCGTGGATTCCGTTTCATTCTAACCGTTTTAGCCTTTGGTGCAGAGAAATTCATAGTGCGAGAAAAACTGACTTGAAGTTCTTGTGGCACCTACGGCTAGATGAGCACGACGATGAACCCCGAGGAACAAGATACGCACTTGGATGTGCAAAAACGAAAGAGTTTGGCGTCATTCCGGACAAACGCCGTTCCTGAGGCAAATCAAGCCATCTGTTGTATGACGCAAACTGGCATTCCCTACCGTGTCCAGGGTAGATATTCGTCGAGCAGAAATAACACTTTTCGATACGCATACTTTGGGGAGTGGATGAGAAGTGACCGTGGGAATCAGACTCACTGACTGCAGGGTCGGTCACAGTGGGCGCGGCAGCTTGTGTGGAATGGAACGGGACATATCTCCCTTGGCGTTCTAGATTACATTCTCAAGTCCCTATCGACAGATCTACAGCTGCCTCCAGTAATGCTCAAGCCACTCCAGAGCCAATACGACCTTTACATTCGGGCATTCGTCAGCATATCCTTTCCGGTGTCGTTCGACGCGAAATGCCTTTGCAAATCGTCCACGACTTCGCCAGCACGAATGCCTACCACGCTTAACAGTGTGTCGCTTAGGCCATGTGTTTCCTCCGCTAATCCCTGCACGTAGACGCGCGTCTGTAGTCCATGATATGTTGTAGGAAGAAGGCGATATGCCCGTGAGATAGAGAGTTTCTTGGCTGACCCTTCTCTTTCACGCGATCGGGGTGATGTCCAGTCCAGCGGGGTTGGCACATTGCTCGCGTTGATCATTGTCGCGTTATGTATTTTTCTTTGGTCACTTGCATCATCAACTTCGGGCGTCGAAGATCTATTACCATCAAACCCATCTTCCCCCAAATTAGCCTCTAACTCCAGACGTGCATAGTCTTGTGCATTCGTATCCAGTCCAAAGTATTTGCCCAGGCTCGAATTCGTCAAGAGACGGAGCCATGTTCGCCTCTCGTACCCAGTGGCACAAAATATTGCGTCGTATGATCTTTCATAGACTTCGTGCGTCAAAGTTTGTTGCAAGATAAGGTTTATGGGTTCCAAATCAGTTCGTGATGTTCCAAAATTGTGGGTGCGCGAGGTTTCTGTAGACAAAACTTCTGAATAATTCAAAATGATGAACTTAGGTTTTGTCACGGGGACGGTGCGTTTCGTGCGCTGAGATATCCCCTCGTCGAGCTTCTGATCGTACATAATTTCATATAACTAGTTCAGTGAGTAAGGTCATGTAGTTCTTAGGCGAAATGAACACTGACCAATTCTAGGGTATGTGGGTTGACAGCTCCATAATTCGCGCTTGCGTACTCGAAGTGGAGTTTCCGTTTGGCAGAATGAGATGACAGCCGAAAAATCTCACTAGTAGCTAGAAATTGGTGTTGATGTCGTCCGGAGAGAAGATTTGCCACCGATCACCTACTTTCTGGATTGAAAATCTCATTAACGAATGGTGAGTCATCACTTGGTTTCAGGGATCCTTTGCGAATAATGAGGTCGAGAGTATGTGCTTTCTCCCCGATGACTGGTATAGCTGCTAGTCGCGAGTGGAGGTCCATCACAATCTCCGCGGCGGACTGACCGGACCCGATGACTGCAATATGCAACGGGTTTTTGCCCGGATTATGTACTTCTAGTAAGTTCAGCAGGGGATCAACTGATGTCAGATATGTCGAACTGTGGATTATGCGCTCTTGAGCCTTGGCAGTCGTGAGTGGTCCCGGTATGCGGGGTGAGCCACCTGGGGATATGATGAGATTTTCTGGGTCAAATTGTAAGTAGTGGCTTATTAGTGTGTGTATAGCCATACTTGCTAGACGTACGACATGTTGACCGGTTGACAGGACTCGAGAATGCACTTGTACGGTGAACGTATCCACTTCATCCAGAGCAATGACTTCTTCGCCGAATGCGACCTTGACACCTCTATCTTGCACGTATTGAGCCGCCCAAGACAGATAATCAGAATATTCTTTCCGAGTGGGAATAGTGCTGCCACGGTTGATGAAGTCCAACAAACGGTTTTGTGAATGTAAGTACGAAATGAAGGTGAGTGGGCTCTGGGGGGACCGCAGGGTAGCGAGGTCTTTAAGGAAGCTGGTCCAAAGCTATCAGCTGAGTGTAGTGGAGTGGAGTCGAAGGTCGGAGATGGTGTCACCTACCTGATCTGCATCTGAGCACCAGGGAGGAGCATTGCTGGATGCCATTCAAATTTGTCGTGTCTTTCAATGAAGAAGAGTCTGTCAAGGGAAATAGGTGACTGACATGATCGTCAGCGCTGAAATAACGACAAGTCAGCTGAGCGAAAGGTCTCACACCGGGTTGACTCTCGAGAAATGCGCCAGCGATCGCAAGATTGGAGGGCCCGAAGCCGAGACCTATAACATCGTATACTTGAACCAACGAATTGACCTGCATGTGGGACTCGAGGACACTGCTGGTGACGATGTGCTCGGAGTACCAAGAACGGCGTTCTATCATTTTATCAGATAGCACTGAACTCGGCCAAGATCGGATCCGCTCCTGGGAAAAGATGACTTAATACAACCTCTTGTCAGGACAGACTTTGGCCGTGTTCTCGTGGTCTGCTCGCTCGAAATTCACCTCCCAGGCTGTGCGTCTCAAGTGCAACAGAAATCCCAGGTTCTTGGGAACAATTGACACTTGCACACGGGACCTCGTGCACAAGCTGCTTATCCGAACGTCGGGTGGCAAGTCACTCTGTTTACTTCCCACACTGGCACACGCTTACCTGATAGAAACACTCATCACCATCATTATGTCTTCAGCAGGTTTAGTGGGCGGCTACAGGGCAGTCCAATTGCCAAATCTCTCTAACACCCGCCACAGACATGGCGATATCCATTCACTCTTCAACCAAATACAATTAGACGATCACCTCCGCGTCCATGTCGACGCCATAAAGCTAGACGCCCTCATTCTGGTAACCTACGCAAACTTACTTGGCAGGTACTGCGGAGAGTCCGACGTACTTGTCTGTCTGGAAGACTTGGATGGCACACCTTCACCATTTCGCTTGCAATGGAACGAAACTACAACGTGGTTTGACACTCTCGAGGTAGCGAGTCTCGTTCTTAAACAAATCAAGCAGCAGTCAGCCTCTCCCACGACGTCCCAATCACTCGAAATCTTGGGACTTGTGCCAGATCAATCTCCATTTATTGCAGTCTTTCGGGATTCCTCTCGAGCCACCAGTCATTCATCGTCTGGAGTCTCGGCGCTCCTCTCGCAGCTCCCATTACTGGTCCACGTAGGAGATGGACTCTTGCATCTTCACTCGCCGTCTACTTGCTTCTCCTCCTCTGCAGCATCGATGTTTCTCCGTCAGTTGGTTGCAGTGATTGTACAGGCCTTTGCCGATGTTACACAGAAGATAGTTGCGCCTCTCCATCTGGACAACGATCTCGCCTCTGTTGTCGAAGCTCTGCCAGAGCAAGAACGGGCCACATTCTACTCACACATAGCTCCGGCTCGTTCCGCAACCGACTATATTCTTCCGCATGCAACCTCCAATCCAGACACAACAGCTGTACAGTGGTACCCTAATCTGTCATCTGATACGACAAAGCTTCTAACTCCAGAATGCTTGTCTTACGGTGATCTCAATCGTACTGCGAACCGTTTCGCCCGTTTCCTCCTCAGTAGAGGACTTTCCCCAGACGATCGAGTTGCAGTTTGCATGGACCGTGATCTCATGTTTCATTCAGTCTTCTTCGGAATCCTACGCGCTGGTGGATGCTATGTTCCAGTTGGTGTGGATTTCTTCATGCGTCTCTTTGTTAATGATTACACCACATAGATCGATCCGGAACAACCAGCGGAAAGGAAGCTTTTCATTGCGAGGGACTCCTCAGCTAAATTTGTTATCACGTCGTCTCATTCGGACACAGATAATCTTTTCGGTTATTTATCAATTGATATCCATGATACGTCTGTTCAAGAGACTGTATCCAGTATGAGTGAAACTGGACTTGATCTCATACGTCCAGGAGGTATAGCATATATGTTATACACTTCGGGTATACATTCCTTTAGCACATCATGTCTAGAAGTCTGACTGAAGTTCCCAGGCACTACTGGAAATCCCAAAGGTTGTCTCATAACTCACATCGGTCTTTCTGAGGCAATTCTCGCTCTCAGTTCCTTTTCTGCCAATGTCAAGATGTCAGATGTTCGCGAAGGGAAATACCTGGCTATCGCTTGTACGTTATCCACGAACTCCAGATATTCTTGGGTTTGTGACGAGCATTGTCCCTGGTTGATAGCTGTGGCCTTTGATGTCCATCTTGGAGAAATTCTTGTCCCATTAGCTCTTGGGATGACGTTGATTTCTGCAAAACGGGAGGAGCTTTTGGAGAACTTACCCATGTATATCAGTCTCCTTGAAATCACGCACATCGGTCTCGTGCCTAGTTTGATAGATGCCACTATGTGTGCTGCCGAAGATGATCAGAAAGGACTGGCCAAGAAGATGAAACTCAGATATATTGCCAGTGGCGGTGAAAAAATCAGTGAATTAGTAAGTCATATTTTACCATATTAATTGCAGCGGTCCTTACTCTATCATCTTTTTTTTTTTTCAGATTCTTGATAAGTGGGCTGACCATTCACTTGTCAGACTTGCTAATTTTTATGGGTAAGCAATCGTTCCTTGCCTCTGAGTCTACAAGTTGGTCAGCTGTGTCGCAGTCCCAGCGAGGTGACCATAGGCTGTTGTGCGCGGTTCATGGATGGAAACACTCCTCGAGAAAATATTGGTCGAGCGTTTGCCAACGTCTCTTCATACGTGGTTGATGACAATCTCAATATTCTTCCTCGTGGAGTCGTTGGCGAACTTGTGGTTGCGGGGTCACTCGTTGGACAAGGGTATCACGGGCTTCCTGACCTCACTGCTAAATCCTTTATGGAGTGGCCACGCCCAGGATCATGGTCTTACCGTACCGGGGATTCAGTCCGCATGCTGCCAGACGGAACCTTCCATATCATAGGTCGGATCGATACACAGATCAAGCTGCGTGGAGTACGGATCGAGACAGAGGGTATCTCTGCTGTCTTCAGAAATGCTGTTCTCCATCAGCTTGGGTTTCAATTGAATGTTGGGACGGTGCTCGCCGCACACCCTTCCATCGGAAATGGGGCTACGCCACAGTTAGTATCCTTCGTTGCTTGGAACATCCAGGTCCCTATCGCTCTCCGGCGGACCACCAAGCCCTCTGCTGTCCCTTTTGAAAACAACGTTTTGCAAGTCCTTCGAGCGACTTCCGAAAGGCAGCTTGCTACTTATATGCGGCCCGCACACATAATTCGCCTCAGTTGGCTTCCTCTCAATGTCAATGGGAAGACAGACGACAAGGCCTTGTCCGAGATCTTCAGAGCTATCGGCCCACAACAACTTTTTGGATCCATCCACAACCTACCTGCCGAAAACTGCCCCATACTAACTGATATTGAACGGAAACTTATGTTTTTGATTGAACACCATGTCAAGGTTTCACCCATTGACTCGCGAATGAGTCTCTTCGCCTATGGTATGGACTCATTATCATTAGTAAAACTAGTATCGGACATCAGGCGGGCATTCCATGTGTCCATTGCTGTTGCGGATATCATGAAGGAAGCAACCATCAAATCCATTGGTGAACTGATTCAAACACATCCACTCCCGGAACCAACGCCGTCATCGCACCGAGCCTTAAGACTGTTCTCTGAGCAGTGGCTTCATGTAGTAGAGAAGAATGTCCCACATCTACGAGTCGAACTCGTCCTTCCCCCGCTCCCCATCCAGGAGGGTGTTCTTTATCATTCGAATAACCACCCGGCATCATGCGTGCAGCATGTTATCATGAGTGTCTCGGATCGAGTTCCACTCTCGCAAGTACGTGATGCTTGGGATGTTGCGATGAAGAAACTCGATATCCTTAGGTGAGTTAGGTCTTTTTACCGACCTTTGATTGTTAAGGTGGTTTACACAACCTAGGACCATTTTTTACTTCGGAAGGCAACTTGTCCAAGTTGTACTGGCGCCTACCAGCTGCCAGCTCCCTTGGTCCGAAAAACTAACGCCGTATACGGATGTAGGCTCTTTTTGTTCCTTCTTCTACTCGAAGGTGGCATCGTCGTTAGCGAATCAAATCAACAGCACAACATCAACTATACCTCTTTTTCGTTTGACCATTTTTTCTACACCAGACGATCATCAAAGCCATTGGTTGACATTATCAATTCATCACGCACTGTTTGATGGGGTATCTTTGCCACTCATTCTGAAATTTGTTGAAGATGAATTGCTTGCAAAGCCGCACCCCATTGCCTGTTCTTCGGAATCGCTGTTGGAATATATCCATCAACATAGTGCAATAGTTGATGATGGACGCAGGTTCTGGGCTGCGATGTTTTCTGATTTCAGTTGGTCAGGACACCGCTTAACAAGCGGACAGTCATCGAGTCAAATTCATCGGAGGACCATGTCTCTCACCACAACCCTGACCGCTTTGAGGAAGCTTCTGGCTCCTCATCAGGTGACTATACAATCTATCTTGACATGTGCGTTTGCGCTGTCCCTGGCCAAGTACGTCCAACATAGCAACGACGTTGCCTTCGTGGTTTGTTTCTGTACTGTGTCCGTCACTACTTTTTGACCCATAAGTGGCAGGTCATTCGTGCAGGACGACTTCTTCCCGTCGAAGGTGTCGAGCATGCAGTATATCCTACTATAAATGTGCTTCCGACCAGAGTCCGCTTTGATGCAGAGGGTTATGTGCAACGTGTTCAGGCCGATATCTCTGCCGCGGTAGCATTCGAGCATTTCCCTCTATCACATGTGCAGAAGTGGCTTCCGCCAGGGACTCCCCCATTTGACACTCTATTCGCGGTCACAATTAAGGATGATACTCAATACGAAGTATGGGACATCTTGCACAGTGAACTGTCCGAGCCAGATGTAAGTAACCACTTCTCAGAAATTTTGGCTGACACTTGACGGTTCTGGCGGCAGTTCCCACTTTCAATCGAGATTTTACTTGACAAGGGGAACGATGCCCTTATCATCCGCGTCGCCTACTACGATTATGAATCTCTTGCCATAGGCGTTGATAACATTCTTCGTCAGTTTGAGATTATCCTCTTGGATATCCTTCACAGGGAAGCTTGTTACGTGCCACCACTTGTTCAAGATAAGGTTCCGGTTTCAGCCCCGATGCAAGCCAATGACAATCTAGATGAAGAAAATCTGAGCGCAGAAGACCTCGTGCCATTGAGGGAGATCGTCTCGAATTTTTTTGGGGTTCCGTCGGAACAGCTACATCCACACACATCATTTATTTCTTTGGGATTGGACTCCATCCGATCCGTCGGCTTGTCTAGGATTCTCCGTCAACATGGCTATTCGACTAATGCAGCGGATATCATGAGAGACCCAATTCTGCAAAAAATCGGTGTTTCGCATGCGCGATCCCTTGGTCACCCTGTGCAGGCGGAGATCGACCAGGCTGCTCTTTCTTTGCAAAAGGAGTGTGAGAGAATCAAAACTAGTCTCGATCCGTCAACATGTAAATTGTCCATCGATGATGAAGTTAAAGTTTTCCCCACGACCGCACTTCAGACTGGTATGATATCCCAGGTGCTTATCTGATTCCCCTATCTATTCTCTGTCGGTCGTGCCTCACTCACAAAACCACTTGAAAGACAGTCGCCTCTGGTGGAAATCTATATTTCCACTCATTTGTCCTCGTTCTCGACCCGGATATCAGCCTAACACTTCTCCAAAATGCATGGAATCATGCGATTCACGATCTTGACATTCTTCGGACTACGTTCCATTATGTAGAGGAACTTACATCCTGGGTACAAGCTCGGCATTCTGTCATAAAACTCGATTGGCAGGAATGTATTCCGACTCCGTCTGGGTTCTTGCAGCATGGTGTTGATGAACTCTTCTCGCACCTTAAGCCAACCGATGAATCTGCTTTTCGCAGACCACCAATACATTTGCGGATTTTGCGCTCTAATCCCGACGGTCTCTATCTTGTGCTCTTCATGCACCATGCGTTGTACGACGGTGTCTCCGTCTCTAGTTTGCTGTCACACGTCGAACACATATATCAAAGCCAAGACGTTGCCCGCCCGGCGCAGTTCTTTGACTTTATTTCTCGTATATTATACCAGCAGGAACACGCAACCATATACTGGACCCAGAGACTCCAAAATTATCGCCCACTCATTCTGACGCGCAACACATCTCACTCGTCGAAAGGGGTTGTGGCCTCGAGGCTGGTCTCTGTACAGCGGAAGTTATTAGAGCAATTAGTCCACGATAGCGCCGTCACCCTGCAGTGTCTTGCGCAAGCCGTATGGGCAAAGTACCTGGCTTCATTGGTTTCGTCGAGTGATGTTGTCTTCGGGCATATTATATCAGGCCGATCGTTTGACGATTCCGAAAAGGTGGTTGGACCGATGCTTGTAAGTCAAGACTGTAATATAGTTAATCAACTTGGGTGCTGATTTGGCCTCAAATCCAGAACACGATCCCTTGTCGCGTTCAGTTCCTTCCAAATATGAACAATCGAGAACTACTCCAGTCCATTCATCGCGCCAATGTTAATGCATTGCCTTGGCACCATGTCTCGCTCCGAGTGCTACAAAGCAAATTGCAATTGCAAGGTTTGTTAAGTAGCTTATTCCTCTTTCAACCTTGGCATCCCCGTGTCCATAATCAGCTATGGACTTTACGCGAGTCGGAGGAGTTCGATTCACAGATTCAGGTGAGTGTGGTACCACTGTCCTTAAATGGCGTCTTAAATTCATGTAGTACCCCTTCAATATTGAATTCCACGAAATGGAAGCTGGATTCTTGGTCAAGATGGCTTGCCAACCCGACATCACGAATGCCGAAACACTCGGCAATGTATTGGTAGACATCGATGCGCTGGTGAACGAGATGGTATATCACCCCGACAGCCTGGCTACTGTTTCCACACCCACTGATGCGAACACCCAACCGACTGTTGACGTTACAAAACCAGTCCCTCAGCTGGCCGATTCCACGTATATTTCTCCAGAATTGTTGGCTACCATTGCATCGGTCGTTCACTGCTCTGTTGACGATCTTACTCTTTTGCAGTCCCTCGTGGCTGTTGGTGTAGACTCCATCACTGCTATCAGTCTGAGTTCTAGGTGTAAAAAGGCTGGCTTCGCTATTAATGTTTGGGACATCGTTTCCAGTTCCACGATTGGGGAATTGGCCAGCAAGGCCATTAGAAGCGATCTCGATACTACTGCGCTCCAACTCAATTCACTTCAACCAGAGATGACAACGGAAGAGCACCAAGCAATCATTAAGCGATTTCCAACCGGACGCCGCCATCAAATTGTTTCGGTCTCCACTGCTACAGAGGGAATGAAGTGGCTAGTCGCGGCTTGGCAACGTAGCCATCGCCAGCGCTTTCATCATGTTTTTGCATACAGGCTTAGTCCCGATGTCAACATTCAGCAGCTTCGAGACTCATGGCAGACTCTTGTGGCGTATCACCCAATCCTGCGGTCGACATTCGCCACAGCGCCAGGATATGTTGACCCTCGAGTAGTTACGTTTGCACCAGATTCGAGGGAAACGGACCTAAATGAAGAATGCGTTGAGCATGGTCAAGATTTACTTATTCTCGCTGAGAAGATGGAGACCATCGTTATGTCACCCTTGCCTACTAGTTCCGCACAAGCAAAAGGTTTCCTCCTGACGTCGACATCGACGAACAACCGCTATTTACTTATTCGGATGCATCACTTTCAATATGATGCCTTCAGCCTCAAGCTTCTACTCGAAGACCTCTTCTCTATTTATACTGGCTCATCGCCACAGAATATTGCAGACATTGGCACGTTCTTGGCCGCGTTTGCTCCCTCATTGGTGAACCTTTCCGAGCAAAGACTGTACTGGCAGTCAGTTATGCCTATTCCATTCCTCCCGACATATCTTCCGCCACTGATGACGAATAAGAATCGACCACATTCCCCGGAGAGGATCGTTGTGACGATAAGATCCGCGATTCCAGGGGCTATTGAACTCAAGAGACAAGCCCAAGTAATTGGTCTACCTTTACATTGCATCCTTCTAGCGTCCTGGGCATCGGTACAGGCATCACATTCCTCTTCTGATCACGCCACCTTTGGGCTCTGGCATGCGGGGAGGACAGGACCGGTTCCAAGGATCTTGAATCTGGCTGTTCCATGCATGAACGTCTTACCAATACACATCCCCGTGTCGGACAACCTTCTTGAGGTTGCGCGTAAAGTGCAACAAGATTTGTGCAAACGTACACCAGTTATCCAACAGAGCAGTCTGGTTAACATCGATGAATGGATCACAGGAGGCAAAAGCTTACCTCTTACTAATGTGTCTGTTAATGTGTTCGAGATCACAGGAGAAGATCGACGGGGAAACGAGCTCTTTTCCTTTGTCGAGGTAATTACTTGTCTTGTTCTTGGGCGTCGAGCGTTGTTCATCCTCCACTAGATTGATCATGCTCTACCCCGGGAATTACTTGTTTCTGAGGAATCTGAGGTAATCGACGCACTACCTATCACCAAGCTACTTCAGGTCTGTGTGCACAAAATCCATTAGAAGAGATAACTAAGTGGTAAGCTGGATATCTAGGACGATGTCATGATTGATATTGTAATCAACGAAACGCTGGATGCCGTCACGATGTCCATTGAGAGCATACAGGGGATCATGGATGCCGTCCGTGCAAAGGAAATTATCGATGTTTGGGCTACTGGAGTGAAGCGGTGTCTGTCGCGCTTGGTTTGAGAAGGCCAAATAAGAGTAATCAGAGCGCACTTCTCTGAATACTTTCCATGGGCGGATCCTGGTTATTACACTTTCATGTAGTGTCCTCTCCGAGCGGCATCGAGGCACTGTTTCTCCAGACCATTCAACCAAATCACCTCGATGCCAGCGTCCTTCAATTTTTGTGCCCCCTCGCACTTGACGAAATCATCTGGTTCGCCTGCTCCAATAATACACCGTCTGATCCCTGCTTTAATGAGTGCATCTGCGCATGCCGCGAGGCCCGATGTTCTGATGGAGCAAGGTTCGAGCGTTGTATAGACGTCGGTGTACTTCAGAAGGTAATCGACAGATGGGGTTGGAGACGACGGAAAGGAAGTTGCCAGGTGTGAGTTGGAAAGACTGAGTGCCTTTGTCAAGGCATTCGCTTCCGCATGCGTGTTTCCAGGCAGCTCTCTCGAGTATCCTGTGGCCAAAGTGACCGGTTCCATGCTTGGTATGCGTGCCACGAGAACACATCCGACACAAAATGCAGCTTGCACAGGAACACATTTATCCGATAGCGCTTCATCCAACGCTTGCTGCATGAAAGTTAGATGTTCAGCCTCTTCTTCGTCGGTCCGTCGGGCATCGGCCATCATCGACTGTGGTGAGTTTAAACAAAGTTTACTCTTCTGTAATTAAATATTTATTTATGTAAATTGTTGACAAATTTATAGCTCCGCCGGCAACCGCCGAGTCTCTTGACGTTGAGTTGAAGTGCACAACGCTGACGAGTTGGCTACTGAACATCATGTCGTCTCCACCTGTAGCTCCATCTGATAGACCCATTGACGACGACGAGATTATGGGGAATCCACAACTCGAAGAGGACGATGCAGATGCAATGATGGCAGACGGTGACGGTGTTTCGGACGATAGCTCTGAAGAAGCCGATGACGATGAAGAAGAGGAGAAACGAATAAGAGAGGGTTTCATTGTTGATGAAGATGAGGACGACGACGAGGAAGACGACGAGGAGCGACAGAGAAGAAAGAAGCGGCGGAAGAGACGTCATCGGAGGCATGGTGAGCCCCCGTCTTCAATGCTATGTTTCAGTGACGTTTATTCTTGGGTAGAAGAGGAGGACGAGGAAGGAGGGACGTTGGAGGAAGATGACCTGGAGCTTTTAGAGGAGAATACAGGTACCTCGTTCAGAAACCGTTTGACGCGTCTTCGCCGTGGCCGTGAAGATGGTTCTCCGCCTGTTGCATCCTCCTCGAGGCGGAAACAAGTAATCGAGTCTTCTGAGGATGACCTCGACAACGATGATGATCTGCCGCAAGTCCAGGATATTCAACGAATTTGGGATGACGAACGGGCGGGTGGTGGTAGGGAAGACGAAGAGGACTTGGACGATTTCATTGACTATGAGGACGAAGAAGAAGGGGCAGGTGCTATGGACGAGCAAGAACGTGAGGAGAGGCGCAAGGAACGAAAAAAGCTGGAACGCCAACGGAGGAGAGCTATGGGCTCTCGACCGGAACTTCCTGGTATTGACGCCAAGTAAGTCCAGAATCCACTTTCCGTGCACCGTTTGCTAATAACCTGTTGTAGTGCTTGGGATGAAATTCACGATGTATTTGGTGATGGTCATGAGTACGATTGGGCGTTGGAAGGCGATGACGAAGCAGAGGATGAGGAGCGACTCAAACCTGAAATGAAATACCAAGATGTTTGTCCGTCATTTATCCCGCTTCACTCGGAGTTTGACACTCGTCACTTTTTTTTCAGGTTTTCGAACCTTCAGAAATACGTGCTCGGATGCTTACGGAGGACGATGATCTGATTCGAGCACAAGACATACCGGAACGCATGCAACTTGCCACGTCTTCACTCTCGCCCAACGCCACTCTATCTCTCCATCAAAACCTTACAGAAGCGGATATTGATGATGCTGCCACCTGGGTGACTTCACGTTTGTCCAGTCGTAAAACGAGGGATTTCTTCTCTCCGAACGGGCCCTATCAAGCGTATTCTCAGGCCCTGGTCTTAGCCGTCTCGTATGCTCTGCGCTTTCTCTTTATCCACGAGTTCGAAGTCCCGTATATCTGGACACACAAACGGGACTACATTTCGTATTTTAATCCACAAGAGATGCGTGCCAGAGTCGACCTCGTTAGCTTGTCTGAATTGTGGAGGATATATGCTTTAGGCCAGAAATACCGTTCTCTCCTTGATCGCCGCAACGCTCTTGTTGCCTCCTATACTCGGCTCAATATGGAAGACGAATACTTTACACAGTCTATCAGGCCTAGGATTGACTGCGTCGAGATGGTCGCGGACGCAACGGAATGGTTGTCTATGAAATACAAAGTAAACAAACAAGACTCGTTCGACTTCCACTTTCATGATGATGATGAACTCGATCGAAAGCGCAAAAACCCAAGTCGGATCTCTGCATACGAAGTCGCAAAGAAGAGTGTCATTGCAAAATTGGCTGATGTTGGTCATTCTCTCGATTGTTTGTTTCTCTCTTGTATCTGAATCCTTGCTGTCAGGGTTTTGGCATTCGTCCGCATGAAGTGGTGCAGAATTTTATAGCCAATGATCGTCCCAATTTTGTTGAGGACCCAGAACTGAATCCGACTGCTTTCGCGGAGCAGTTCACGAATCCCGAATCAGCTGCGTTGCAATCATCCGAAGAGGCATTACAGCGTGCTAGGATGATTCTTGCCACCGAGCTAGGCAAAGATCCGTTACTCCGTCAATCCATGCGAGACCTATTCAGAACAGAGGCACAGTTATCGGTTCAGCCTACTGATCGAGGTGTCAACAAAATTGATGAACATCATCCGTACTTTGTTTGTTACAATTAAATCTATTTTCTGATTTCTCACTAACTCACGATATTGATAGAACTTCAAATACCTTCACCACAAACCTATAACTCAGATGTTGGACAGTGCGCAGTTCCTGCATATCCTGGCTGCAGAGGCCGAGCTATTGGTGACCGTTTCAATTTACCTGACTAACGAGGCCAAGGCCAAGTTCGAGCGCCAGTTCAATGACGCGTTTGCCTCTGATAGCTATAGTGACATAGCTAGGTCCTGGAACGAAGAGCGATCTCGAGTCGTTCAAGACGCTCTAGAATACCACCTCATTCCAGTTGGTACCAAGTGGGCAAGAGAATGGCTACGAGAAGAGGTCGAGGATGCCCTAGCCATCCATTGTGGTAACAAACTCAAAGACGTGGGACATTACTCCTTACTGCCCTTTTTTTTTAGCTGACACCGTTTCAGCGTGTCGATGTCGCCCCCTTTGCCTCTGGGGACGCACAACCTGGATACACCCCCTCGGTGCTTGCCATCTCCTGGGGAAAGGGAGATCCACAAAAGGACGCTATCACCCTTGTTCTTTTGGATGAAATGGGAAGACTGCGCGAACATGTCAAACTCGATAACTTGGTCGATCGCGATTATCATGACGAATTTACTGACTTGCTCAAGAGACGACGACCTGACGTTATAGTGACAGGCGGCTTCACCATAGCAACAGCCAAGCTGTCTTCTCGGATCAAGGAAATTGTCAGTGGCAAGACCCCGAGCGCGGATGCTGAAGGCAATATCCCAGGGTGGGGAACGGAACCAATCAATGAACAAATCTTCAATATCCCTGTAGTCTATCTCAACGACGAAGTCGCACGAATTTATCAGCATAGCAGACGAGCTGCCGAAGAATTCAGCACCCTATCGCATATCGCAAAGTATTGCATCGGCTTGGCCCGTTACGCCCAAAACCCCCTGAATGAGTATGCAGCACTAGGCGCTGACATCGTTGCAATCTCGCTTGAGGATGAGGATCAACATCTTGTTAGTTTCCCGACCTTTTTGAAGCTTAATCGCTGACTGACGCGTGTACAGATTCCGAGAGAGAAACTGTTGTCTGCACTCGAAAGGGCTTTGGTTGATGTGACCAATAGGATCGGGGTGGATATTAATCGTGCAGCAACAGACTCGTATTACCAACATCTTCTGCCCTTTATATGTGGCCTTGGACCACGCAAAGCGCAGGCTCTGACCAGGAAAATTGCGTCGATAGTATGTGCTTGTAGTTACTCCCCTTGCTGTTACTGACCTACCCCTTATGTAGGGAGGAAATCTTGTCAATCGCGACCAGTTTATCAAGTCAGGTCTACTGACGACGAAAATCTTCCTCAACGCAGCTGGTTTCTTACGCATCTCTCACGACACGGAGCTAAAGCCTACAAAAAACCGACATGCAGACGATGACATCCCAGATCCGTTGGACGATACTCGTATTCATCCCGAGGACTACGAACTCGCACGAAAGATGGCAACCGATGCCCTTGAGCTGGATGAGGAAGATGTTCATGACGAACACCCATCACATGTTGTGTCCCTTATCATGCAGGACAATGACAACGAGAGAAAGTTGAACGAGCTTAACCTCGATGAGTTCGCCGTTAGCATGTACGAAGCTAACGAGGACAGAAAGCGCCATACCCTCAATGTTATTCGCGAAGAGTTGCTCAAGCCATTCGCAGAGCAACGCGCGCCGTTCCCTCCTATGCAACCGTGGGACGTGTTGACCATGCTCAGCGGTGAAACTACTCGAACTCTTCGCATGGGACTCATCATTTCTGTTCTCGTCTTACGCATCGACAAAAATTCCAATTCGGTAATGGTGCGACTTGATTCCGGCATTGAAGGCATCATCAATATGGAATACATGTCAGACGTGGGCAATGTACTCCCTCAAAATATTGTCAAGAAAGGTCAAGCATTGCAAGGTGTCATCGTGGACGTTAAACTTGATCTTCCTGTCGACCAATTCTATGTGGAATTGTCAATTCGTCCCTCAGATTTGAATCAAGGAGATGGTCTTTTCCGTCGTGTCAAGCGCGATGAATATTGGAACACTCAACAGTGCGAACGTGATCTGGAGATGCAAGCCAGGAAAAAGAGAGCCGAGACCGATCGCACAAGACGTGTCATCAAACACCCGAATTTCCATAACTTCAACGCGACACATGCAGAGAATTACCTAGATAAACAGCAACGCGGAGACGTAGTTATCAGACCATCTTCAAAGGGCGTTGATCACCTTGCTGTGACGTGGAAAGTCGATGATAAGCTATATCAGCACATAGGTACGCAATGCTACTGCGGCACATTTCTTGGGAGTACTAATTCACCATAGACGTTACTGAAATTAATACGGGCCAGGGCACAGTACTATTTGTGGATGATAAACATCAGTACGCCGACCTTGATGAATTGATCGTCAATCATGTCCAAGCCACTGCTCGGAAAGTTGAGGAACTGATGGCACACGAAAAATTCAAGCAAGGGTCTGAAGACGAGCTGCGTAAGTACTTCCACCATGTTTTCCATGTTTTATCCGTACTTACGCTACACTGTAGATCTATCTTTGAAAAATTTTGTTGCAGCCAACCCCGCAAAAAGTATTTATGGATTTTCGTTGAACCGTAAAAGGCCTGGTCACTTCAATCTCTGCTTTTTGGCGAACAAGAACTCTACTGTCCAGACTTGGGTAATGTTCTTCAACTTCGGAGCAACGTAACGCTCACCATCTGGTAGCCCGTTCGCGTGACACCAGAGTCATATTGTCTCTTCGAAGCAGCTGTGGCAGGTGTACCAGAACTTTGTGACGCATTCAAAGTTAGGTAAGGAAAAGGGACATAATGATAATCATTACTTCTGACATGATGTCTAGACATCTACATCAGTCACAGAACTTGGGTACGACTGGTGCAGGGGGGAAAACGCCCTACGGTGCAGGTGCTCGC
This sequence comes from Singerocomus inundabilis, assembly GCA_038089075.1. Lineage (NCBI taxonomy): Eukaryota > Fungi > Basidiomycota > Agaricomycetes > Boletales > Boletaceae > Singerocomus > Singerocomus inundabilis. Next base: position 43,347 of record JBBPKD010000006.1, read on the forward strand.
ACACCAGCTCGCACACCGGGCCATACGACACCTGGCAATCTTTCCGTTCGTCAAGTTCCTAGCCGTACACCAAATCCTTATGGTGGCCAGACCCCAGCAACTGGATTTGGAGGGAATGCATCGACTAGTTACGCTATGCCACCATCCCAGCCCCTTGGCTACCAAACACCAGCTTTCACGCGACCTCCGATAGCCCAACCTCCTCCTCCCGCCCCTCCTGGAATGAATCCGCAGCGTGCTGCCATGATTCAACATTCTAATGGTTGGGGATCGGGTGGCTGGTAGCCTTGACTCAGTTGTCTGTATTTACTTCGTTGAACTTATCCACCATGCCTGTAGTACACTACTTGTGTAAGATGCTTCACATTATCTTAGAATAGGTGCAACAGAATAAATTATGCCTGCTGCATGAGACACCAGGAGCTTGATCATCACAGCAAGCTTTGGTTTTCTGGTGACATAGGACCTCAACTACTTATTTGTCTCGCACGTGTTCTAGCTTTCATTACTGTACTCGATGCCTATGCTGTATTCACAGACCCATCCAGAGAACATGTTCCGCATCGCCTGTCTTTGTAGATTCCTCGCAAACAGATAAAGGAAACATTGCGCCGTTCAACACAAGACGGACTTGGGGGTCCTTGAAAGCTGGTCAATTGCCGTGAGGGAAAATAGGCTCCAAGGAGAATTCATGCACATGTCTTTGCGGATAAATCTCTCCTACACCATACATGCAGCGAAAGGCGTTTGTACCGATTCCTAAACTTACGATGCACAGGAACACGATATGGGTTGAGGCGCAAAATGTCTCTAGCGTGACGGATGATTAGTAATGGCATTCCGCACGATTAGCTACTAACCTACAGATAGAGGGGCTCAGCGTCACCCATTACACTTGCAGATCTGCCGTCAAATGGGGCATTTGGCATACTTTGATCAGTGTGTAGCTCGAACTCACCGCCTGATGAGTTTTTGACGTACAAGGTACTAAGGAGAGGACCAAGATCTCTTCATCCGTGAACAGATTGTACTCATATCTGTAACATCCACGTTAACATGATCTGTTCATGGCGACAAATTAGACGTAGTCCATGTTCTGTAATTCGCGCGTGGAGAGTACATTGCACCAGCAAAACCGGTTATGAGTTGCAAGATCGAGCGAACACGCATACAAGGCACCCCGAGTATTATCCACAGAAATATTGATTCCAGGAAGAAGCTTGTCAAGTCTCTGTGTTGTGAGTAGCACGCATCTGACCGCCCGGTGCGAAACCGTCTGCACATATATAGGTGTAAACAGAGTAATTCGATACAGGCGACAAAATTCACCTGGCTGGAATGACAGGCACAGACTTTTGGACAAGATCGTCAAAGTCCCTGGCAATACGGAAGGTGATAACTTCTGCCTCGAAACCAAAAAAACGTTGTGCCAAGAAGTACGAAGGGTAGCGAACTCTTTGAACCGAGCTGGAACCACAACGTCCGTCGAAAGAGTGGGGTAACGAAAAGTGAATCTAGAGAATTGGATGTCATATATGCAATCGCAATTATGACAGAAAGACGCACATACTCCACCCTGTGATCAAAAGGTTCCCGGTGACAAGAATGGTGAGTCCTTGAGAAACCGCAGGCCAGGTGGAAGAGGGGAAGTTTGGATTAGTTCTCGCGCATTGTGAAGTGTTCCAGCTAATCCGCGAATGAACTGTTGCTCTACGATAGGACCACGGGATGTCGGTGCAACTAGAACAGTTGGCACCGACGTCATTCGAAACACTGGCTCATAGCGGGTCAGAAGACTCGCCAGGACGACTTGGTCCACAGTACAGAAACGTCGAGCTTGGTGGGTTGCCAGTGTATTTATAAGGTCTTTTTATGCAGACTATCGAGCCTCAGCGATGACCTTGCTGAGAGCACCTCAAGTTCGTTCAGGATTTGAAGGAGATTTCAGAGGTTGTCGCGGACAATGAGTCTAATTGGGGTTAGAACGGACGCGCGCTTCACAGGTGACACACAGCCTTGACTTTCCAGTGATACCATGTCGAACAGTGTCGAGATGGATGACTTATCCAAGTGGCGTGCAAAGAACGCTCCAGCCGAATTCCCTCAGGAGGACAACGGAGGGAATGGCCAGCGAGCAAGTGCCGACGATGGGCCCATCTCGGTTTGGGCGTGGTCCTCAGCTGTGGTGTTCGTAACAGTGCTCCTCCACGGCGACTGGTGCGTGCTGACTCGGACTAACACCGCAGCCTTGCACTATCCTCAATATGTCTACTGGCGTTCCCTCGTCTCCTGCTCTTCTTGGCAGAGCCTTCAGGAGGGCGTGCAACCCTAACGTCGCTTGAGAAATACCTGGCACTTCACCTAGGCATCATCCTAGGCACGCTGGCGGTTGCCATCATTGCAATGGTACGAGTCTATCAAATCGTGGCTGGCGTAACTTACGCAGCACCTTCCTTAAAGCTGCCAAATGAATGGCCCACTGACCTTGAGCGCAAGACGGATCCTAACCGCCACCCCCTTCTGAGGCCGGTGACAGCCGCGTCCCTAATCATGGCATTACTCTCGTATGACAATCCCTCCGTCAGCACGCTGACGACCACCGTCTTCCTAGGATCCGGCGCCGTGGGATTGCTTGGCTTGTGGATGGTGCGTTCCCGAATCTTGTGCGACAAAGTTCGATGAGATGATTCATCCCACTCGCCAAAGCTTGTCTTCTCGGGCCCCCCGGCAATCTCTCGTAAGACTGGCGCGGATAAACATACTTCCTCATTTATATTTGGTAACAAAAGCACCGCCTCAGTCAAAAAGAGGCTGTGGAAAAGGGACCAGTCCAGGTAGACTTTCATTACGGTACTCGGATCATCCGATCTTCACGCCTTCAGTACCACCGCCTGTGCTTTCCTTTGAACTTAACCTTGTCTGAGCACTTTAATGTGGTTTGCGTTAATTTAGATTCCAGCAAGCTGCAAGCGATGTCATGCGTACGTAGATCCAAGTGTGAACGGCCCTATAAGCTTCGTAAAAATGGTTAGCGACCAGCGCCGTTACCCATGCCCATCATCTTGAACATGTCCCCGAGGTTAGGCATCCCCCCGCCCATTCCCGGAAGTGCACCCAATCCTCCTAGCCCATTCCCCATCTGGCTCATCATCCCTGTCAAGAGCAGTGAGAGTAGCACCACAACAAAGAAAGGATGAAATACGTTGCATCTCCTCCATATCGAACTGATCGCCCCCCTGACTCTGCATCATGGTCTTCATCATTTCCTGCATGCCACCACCGCTTCTCAGTTGCCGTTGCATCTGTTGCAGCATACCCGGGGGCATTGCACGCTGAGGATTCGTGTTAAATAAGATAGCCCGCGGTCATAAAGTGATGTACGCGACAAACCTGCATCGCTTGTATCTGCGCAGGGGTTGGCATCCCATTTGCGCCGCGACCACGACCGCCTGCTGCATTTTGCATCTTTTGCATCGCTTGGAGCCTGAACACCAGACAGTAAGTAAACACTATCACACAAGCACAAGCACGCCGTGTCATGACATACCATCCGTTTTTTCCGCCTGCTTGTTTAGCCATATTGGCCATCATCCGATATTGGCACAATAACTCTTCGACTTCTCGAACGGTGGTTCCACTTCCTTTCGCCACTCGTGTGACCCTCCATGTCAAGCCCGCCGGCTTGCCGTCTTTACCCATTTCCATAAACAAGGATCCATCCGAATCGAGTTCCGCGGCGGACATGCTGTCTGTTATATAAATCATCCGCTTCATGCGTAGCGAACTTTCTTCGTCCGAACCGGCAAGCAATTCTTGTGGGAGTCCCGGGATCATTGATGCGATCTTGCTAATAGGACCCCTGAGAAACGGCGCAGAGTTTAACAATGAACGGTAAAAGAAAGTGAAACGGAACAAACATGTTCATAACGTTTTGAATTTGTTCTCTCCAGTCCCTTATGCTGAGCTTACCTTCTTCAAGTTTCTTCGCCATTTCCTTTTGTTTGTCTGGGTTCTGGGCCGCCAAATCTTGCATGTGCTCCACGAGCCCCTGCATGTCACCCAAACCCAGTAGCTTTGAGATAAACGGCTGCGGTGAGAATCGGTCGAGGTCGTACAAATGTTCCCCCACACCAAGAAAGATTATTGGTGTCTTGGTTGCGGCAACACTTGTCACGATTGCGTGTCAATATTCAAATAGAAAAGACGAGGTGTACATACGCCGAGATGGCACCTCCACCCTTGGCGTGCCCATCCATTTTCGTAACGATGATTGCACCGAAATCAGCACTCTCCTTGAATGCGCGACTCTGCACCTCAGCGGCCTGACCTGCAAGACATGAGTGCGAGATCAGTTCATAGGGGGCGCACATACCTATACTAGCATCAAGAACAAGGACTGTCATGTTTGGCTTGACAGTTTCACTGATCTGGACCATTTCTTGGAAGAGTTCCGACTCCTGCTTGTGTCGGCCAGACGTGTCCACGATAATAACCTCAAAACGCTCCTTCTTGAACTTAGCAACACCCTGTGCTGCTATCAAAACTGGATCGGTCTCAGTATACGATCCAAAGTAAGCCACTTTGGCTTTCGTCGCCGACTGCCGGGTTTGATCGAACGCTCCTGCACGGAAAGTGTCGGCACAAACAATACACGACTTGAATCCCCTCTTCTGGTAATATACAGCGAGCTTTGTGCACGTCGTAGTCTTTCCGTTGCCCTAGAGCATGGTCAAGGGGACATCCTCTGGGTGACGGGAATCGAGTGTAACGTGCCTGCAGGCCGACCGCCATGATGACGTTTGGCTGACCCTTCTTTGGCTTGTATGGCTCAACCCCTGGATCTACTAAGTGAACAAGTTCATCGAAAACAGCCTGACGACCGGGGAATAAGCGTCCAAGGCAGACAACTCGAATGAGGAAGCCACCTTGTGTATGAGATGTTTCCGATTCAGGTCTTTGGACTTATCAGAGCCATCCAGTGCAGCCTTGACTTTAGTCTTGACTTTCTGTCTCAAGGTAGCAACAAGCTTGACATTTACATCGGACTCGAGGAGCGCCGCCGTGATCTCCTTGAGTGTGACATCAAGCACCTGTATACATGTCGATGTGACGGCGGCCAGGATGCGTGTGTCTCGTCGACGTACCTTCTCATCCACAACTGGTGCCCTACCGAGGGATGAAAGGGCAGCATTGAGCTTCCGTCCCAAATCTGCAAGGACCATCGTGGACGCTGCCGTGCAAAGCACCGTGCGAACTGTCCTTGCCCGACCAACACCTTGATCAACATGGGACACAGCGACTCGGAAGGCGAGACCATTGACGATCTTGAATTTGACGGAACGACCGATGGCGAGGGGGAAGAATATAATGACAACGAGATAGATGAGGCGCTGCTCGGTGCGCTTGAGGCCGGTGTAGACGACGTGACGGAGGGGGACGACGTGCGTGCTAACGTATTCCTCTTCCCTTGCGTAGGGCTGACGTTTTTCAAGCAGGAGTCACGCTCAGAGGACTCGGACGAGGAAGACGACGAGGAAGAGTCCGTGCCGTCTATAGAACCAACGATTGACACCGGCTTGGAGCCGTCTTCACCACCTGCACCGGTGGTTACAGCGACACCGCAGTCGTCTACGCCAGAATCACCCAAAGGTACTGATTCCATTCTTCGTGGACGCTACATAGCTCAACCATGACCTCGAATCAGTCATTCCACAAGTGAGACCGAGGTCCCCTTCGCCTGCCGAAGCTCGCAAACGTACCTTGGTTTTCTCGCTCGCTCGCGGGTTGCAACTACCGCGGTCTTTCACGGTTGAAGCTATATGTGCTATTCCTCATCCTGTGCCCACGCATGCACTTGCTTCGTCGTTTTGCATGTCACATCTATTGACTGGCTCAGACGATGGCTATATTCGTGATTATGACATTTTCGCCGCCGTCAACGGCAAGGTCACGTTGACCGCTCCCCAGCGGCACCACTGCAACGTCGTTGAGGGGAACATGAAATCAGGACAGATACGGTGCTGGTGGGAGAACCCCGATCTCGTGGACCTGCAAAATAGCTATCCCCAAGGAAGCGATTCCACCGTGTCACCAGTCTACAGTATGGCTATGCATTCTGATGCGCTTTGGGCCCTCGGTGGAACTAGCGTACGTGCACTCTAACCTCGCCATCACCGCGACACTTTATGCAGTGCCGTTTACAGCGCGGTCACATTAATTTGTTCACGGTTCGACACGATCCTGGTCGGTTGGCACATGTGCTACAAGGCCACCGCGGGCCTGTGTCTGGGCTGTCCATTGACCATGACGAAAAGGGTTTCTTTAGCGCAAGCTGGGACGGAGAGGCGATTGTGAGGATGACGCTCTGCATGGTCGCTCTCGTGTTCACTCACGGGTCGTGTGACAGCAATGGGACTTAAACACGGGACAAGCCGTCCGAAAATTTACCGCGCATGGTGCACAGCTTGTCGGGGTGGCCACGAGACCGTTGGGCACCCCGTTACAACAGTGGCGCGCAGTTTCGTCCGCGGGGGAAGACGGAGAATCGGAGACACGTTCTGACGCACCTGCAGGTCTATCACATAACAAGACGATGGACGTGTATACGACTGCCGCGAGTAAGGCACATGGGCACCCACAGCAAACCTTGAGTGCTTCTACGAGTCAAAATGCGATTTCCAACACGACGAGCCAGGAATCGGACGCTAAATCGGATACGTCTTTCGATCCGCTTTTTGACGACGAGCCGGACCCTGATGGGGATGGCGACGTGCAGACCGCTCCGGACGGTGTTCCGGGCCGGGCCAAGGGTTCCCACAAGGGAAGTGGTACTCCTGGTGGGCATGTGGGGCTTGCGGTGCCCGATGGGGGAGCTTCTGATCCTGCACGATCGTCGCAGAGCACCGTCGTACCCCCGAAGAATGCGCCACCCTTACTCAGCGCGGAGAACAGTTCCACGTTTTCGCCGGACATTCTGATGATCTCTGCTATCGATGGGCAAATCATGCTCTGGGACAAGCGGGTGAACACCCCGGGCAAGGGGGTCGGACGACTGTGGTTGAGTGACAAGACACCGCCATGGTGTGTTTCGGTACGTATTCGAGGTTGCATGTGTCGATCGAGAGGCAGACGACCAAGCGGACGGACAGGCGTGTTGGTCTACGGACGGATCGCAGATCTATGTCGGGCGTCGCAACGGGACGGTGGATGTGTGGGACGTGCAGATGCTGGGACGGAGCGGGCCGTGCAGCACACCACGGTTGCTCAAGAGCCTGCGCAACCCCGCGAGCTCGGGGGTGGTGTCGTGTGTGGTGCCGTTTCCTGATGGTCGCCACATCGCGTGGTGCGTGATTCGTATCGTCTGGTCTCGTGACGGGTAGGGACGTGAAGGTGACGAATTCACTTTGCACAGCGCGTCTGTCGACAACATCCGACTATGGAATGCGGCCGAAGGAGGGGAGGGGGATGGCAGCGTGAAGAGCAGGGGGGGTGTGCCGTTCAAAATTATCCCGGGGCATCACGGGGGCTATGTGTCACAAATGGGTGCGTGGAAGCGGTCGGATTGGGAATGGGCGAGGGTCGGCTGACTTGGACGCAGTCGTAGATCCGGGTGGACGATTCCTCGTGAGTGCAAGCAGCAACCGTGGATGGCATGGAGAGTCTACGCGGACTGTGTTTGTGCACGACGTCCGGCCGAATGTATGAATTGTGAGTTTTACTAATCGAGGACGTTTACGACACGACGCGCTCCATGGGCATAATAAGATTACACTTGGCGGATTTCAAATGTCATGCTGGTCGGCTCAGGTCCCGCGGTATGGCCGCAGACAGCCCACACGCATGGGTTGTCAACTATGCGCTTCTCGTCATCCCCTCCCAACCGGAAATATAAAAAGTTTGGCTTCCCCTCCCGTGTCATCAACATGCCACCCCATCCGTCCTCCAAATGCGTCTCAATTACCCCGTAGTATTTCCCCTCAACCAGATCACCTATGTCGGCGAAGACGACTCCCAGTTCTTTACTCATCTTCACGGCAGACGTTTCAATGCACTCAGCCAGCGCTACATGCTTCCCGCAGACGACGACGAGATCCGTGTGAGTTCCCTCCCCTCCCACTTTTCCTCTACACCGTTTCTGATGCCCTCTAGCGCTCTGAACTCCAGCATCGCATGCTCAAGTTCCTCTTTGGCGGGAAGACCTACGTCGGTCCCATGCGCGACGTCCTCGTTCCCAGGGACGGTCAGGAGCGATGTCGCATCCTCGACCTCGGCACCGGCGGTGGCTGCTGGTACGTTTCCCACTTGTCCCGTCACCCCGCCCTCTTCGACTCCGAAACTACAGGGCCATCGACTTGGCGGACGAGTTCCCTGAGGCAGAGGTGACTGGTGTGGATCTCGCTCCCATCCAACCTCGGTATCAAATTCCCCTCTCCCTGGCTTCTGTTCCCAGAGCTGACATGCCCATTCTCAGCGAGGTACCAGAGAATTGCACGTGCGTCGCCCCAGATGTTCCAGACTCCCTCTTCATCTACCTCCTTTTAAAGTTTCGAACTCTGCGATCTCGACCAATATTACTTGCCCTACCCGAGCGACCACTTTGACGTTGTCCACGCGAGGTTTATGCACACGGGCGTGCGTCCTCGGTTTTTTTAGGGTCGCTTTCCCCCCTCTCGTGACACCGTTTCTAGATTGAGAATTACACCCGCTTTCTACACGAGATCGCACGCATGCTGAGACCAGGCGGTCTTGTCATTCTGATTGAACCCGACAGCGAACCTATTGCAGATGGGAAAAGCGCCACCGAGTTGACCCGTTCCGGACAACCATCAGGGATGCGCGGTTGGTTTGCACTGTGGGAAACATACAGAAAGTGTCTCAGAGACCACGGTGTCGATGTCAACGTGCCGCCCGAGCTCGCGAATCTCGTCGCCGCAACTGGTGCGTTCGACAAGATCGTCTCACAAGAGGGCAACATCCCCATCGGGTTTTGGCCCAAGGGTGAGTGTCCTACCACGTCACCGTGCCTGTTGACCGGAACCCACGTCGTGCACAAGACCCCGTCGCACTAAGCATTGGGCAGCTTGCCTGGATGAATTATGATATCATGCTTCCCGCGCTCAAGCCACTCTTCATGTCGGCGGGCATGCGAGACTGGGAGGCCAAAAAGCTGATCGAGGAAGCCCATCAAAACCTCTACTATCCTCTCGTCCGACCCTCCACCCGCCTCTACATCGTCCATGCGATCAAAAAAGCTTGACACTTGACCCTGCTTGTTTCGTTTCTTGGGACATTGTACATGCAACAGAGGTAATCAAATATCGAAAAAAAAAGGAGAAAAGACAGAAAAAAAAAGAGTATAATACCCATTGTCATATTAGGCGCCTGTATACTAAGTATTTGGGTCGTTAATGCTCTCGCACTTCGTAGGCTACCTGTTGTCACACTTGCTGTCGACGCTGAACATATATTTTGCATGCATTCAAAAGGATAAATACTGGTGATGCGTGATAGGGGCATTGTTTATGATGTCAATGCAATGGCAAAATCTCATAAAACGCAGGTGTTTTGTCTAGAAATCCTACGAGTACACGCATGCAGTGCGAGTTAGTACAGCAGTGTGTTAGCCGCGAGTAAAGTATGCCTTGGCACCGTGGCTCGCTAATTCCGCCTTTGCCTATCAAGAAGTGAGCAAGGCTGCAATGTGTCTGGATGCAAAAGATCGCCTGCCTTGTCCATGGTGTGGCCAGCAGCATTGTGATGGTACCAAATCTGGCAACTGCTCAATCGGTGGGCGACAGGGCTACAGAAACAAGGCCTACCTGGCGATAGTAGAAGGCATTACCGAGGCCTTGCACCGTCCAGCCTGCGCTAGCGATCGTACCCAGGATGCCCGCTACCAAGTGGCCGCCAGAGAACATTTGGATAGTTTGTATGAGACCAGCAGAGCCGGTACTGGGGATGCCGATAATCCTGAGGATCGAGGGAACTGAGTGAGAGGGTGTCACGTAGAAGAAGGGACCCACATGTAGATACTGAAGAGCAGATGGAATCCACCAAAGAAGAAGTACAAGTCTGGCAATGGGTGAAACACGTGGAGAGGGGGGAAGAATGGAAACGGGACGGACAATAATATAGAGCTTGCTCCTGGAGAGAGGGCATTAATACACGTCTTGAGGAAAGACGGGAAATACATGCCTTCATGTAACCGTTGTAGATCGGTCTAGGTGGTGTAAGGGAAGAACGAATAGGGAAAGGTGATGAGCTCACCTATACCATAGCAAGAAGGAGAGGGGGGAGATTACGAACAAGTAGCTTTCGGAGGGTGAGCGAGTGATCGGACGGAAATAAGGAGACGCACCCGATGCTTCCGCCGAGGTCCTTTCCTCCGTCGCTTGCGCCAGCAACGAGGACGAAGATGCAGGCAACCATGTTTATGACAAGTGTTACGAGGAGGACGAGCCATAGCTGGTAGAGACGGGTGATGAGGGAACGAGAAGCATCTGGAATCTCTTCGGAAATGGAGTGGTAGATGAGGGGGTAAACTGGAGGCCATGAGGACGGAGGGGGACATAGCAAGGGAAGACTGACAGGGAGGCCAGTTGTTGCGGCCGTGCTTTCTGATGTGCTCTGCGCGTTGGTTGAGCTCTTGCTCGCGGCGTTCGAGGTCGCGTTCGCGCCTGTCTAGACCCTCTACGCGCACATCCGATTTTGGTGAGGGGTCGTCAAAGGGGTTGGTGTCGAGCGAGTGGGTGGATGCGAACGGATTTTGCGTGTACTCGGCTGGGGAGGGATGAGCGGGAGAAGGAGACGGGACGGAGGGACGTACACATTGCGCAGACGAGGGCGTTGCGGTTTGGGAATGGAACGGACATTGCCGGTGCTGTGGAGGGTGATAGAAATGCACCGCCACCACTGACCATGTCCTCCTCCCCCCCCTCGGACTGGAGATATAAAACGATGTGCGCCCTCCCCTCCTTCTCTCTCTTCACGGGTCGCTGGTCACCATGTTCTCTCATCTCCTCGTCGTTCTCCTCGCTTTCCTCGTCCTCACCGTCTCCCCGCGTCCCCATCCACGCGCCACCATGCCCACTGTCACTCCCTCTTCCATGTCGTTCACTACCGCTACTTCAGTCACTGACGACTGCTCCGGTCCCACCTCCAGTTCAATGGCCTCTGTCCCGCCGACTCCTGTGCTTCCACCCTCCTCTTCCGCCACTTTATCTACTTCCGTCTCGCCCTCTGCTCGCCCCGTAGACATCCTTGACATGAACAACGGTCCCTTTAGCGGTGGATTGTAACACTATCCCACTTGTTCTATTCTTGGCCTCATCGTTCTCCCTAGCGCGACCTACTTTTACCAGGATGGAAACCCCGGGGCCTGTGGTCAAGTCCACTCCGACTCTGACTACATATGTGCAATGGGCATGTCCTCCAATTCTCTTGTTCTCTTGTTCTCTCATTTCCTCCCGCAGATCAGGCACGTTTTGGCGCAGATGGCTATGACTCCTCCCTCTGCGGTCAGCAGGTCCAGATCACCAACGTGAATACTGGACAATCCATCACCGTCACGATTGCTGACGACTGCCCCACTTGCGAAAATGAAAATTCGATCGACCTCTCCGTCGCCGCATTCCAGTCCCTTGCTCCCCTCAGTGAAGGCGTATTCCCCAGTCAGTCCGTTCACCACCCCTCCATTATTTGCTTGCTCACATCCTTCAAGTCCAATGGAACTATGTATCATAGCTCTGCTTGAGATCCCGCCAAGGCTAGTCCTTGCTGGCAACTCACATGTCGATCATGGCGGCTCTGCGTTGTTCGTCCTAGTGGCGATCCGCCCTCTTCTGCTTTTTGCTAGACTCGCATTCCCTTCACTGGTTGATTTGGACCGGGAACCATACAGCACAAGAGCGTAGACACCATCTTTTTATCTACTCTATCGGGCGTGGTGATATCTTTTCCTCGTGGCTTACTGTGTAGTTATTCGTTAGATGCCATGCAATCTGCTCTAATAGGTACCATTGTATGCATGCCTGTGTATGTACGTATGTATGTATGTCCACGACTAGAAAGTGTTTGCTAGAGACGCGTCGTGTGAGATGTCACCATTCAGACAGAAAATCCTTGTCGTCGGGGGAAACGGCTTCATTGGCAAGTCGAGATCCCTGCCTTGCCCCAAGTATTTGAACCAACATTGTCAGGTTCTGCCGTATGCAAGGCCGCCATAGCGCGAGGCATCCAGGTGACCAGCATCAGGTACGCCCTCGAACGCCACTCTTGCTCAATGTTACCTCGTTCAATGGATTGGTTAGCTCCTCTGGGACCCCTTACAAGACCCCAAGGGGTCACACCCCGGCGTGGGTTGACAAAGTCAGCGTCGTCATCCAATCATTCCATATCCTGACCTGTGGTCGTTAGGTGGAATGGCGCAGGGCTGATGCCCTCCTTCCCGAATCTTACTTGGACATCCTTCCAAAAGTTGGTGCTATCGTCCACACGCTCGGTACTCTCCTCGAGGACGGAAAATACAAGTCCGCGTTGAAGCACGGCGACCTCATTGGCCTCATTGGGGCGATTGCAAGCGGAGGTGCGAACCCACTTCACAAACCACAAAGCCGTAGCTACGAGGTGATGAATCGAGATTCTGGTGCGTGCCTCCTTGAACCTGCCTTGGCAGGACGCCGCTCCAATGAATGAATTTGCTTCAATGAACTCAGCCCTTCGAGTCTGCGAAGCGTTCACATCCAGTACACCAGACCCTGAGATCACGCATGTCCGCCCATTCATCTACATATCTGCCGAAGATATATTCCGACCCCTGATACCCGCGAGGTATATCGAGACCAAACGCGAGGCGGAGCAGAGAATCGGCCAACACCTCCGCAAGCACCCGGATCATTGTGGTGTGTTTATTCGTCCGAGTAAGTGTCCTTTTTCGTTCGTGCAATCTATCCTCTTACACTGACAACGTGCTTGCGGCCCACTTTGTCTTCAAGGTCTCGTGTACCACGCGCATCACAGGCCGCTGACGTCCCCTCTTGCTGCGCTGATTGACCTGTCAGCCTCTATGCATGCCAGTGTTCCCAAGGGTCTGCCAACTCCGTCTTCCCTGCTTCGAGCCGTAGGTCGAGCCTTGCCGTCTTCTCATGGCTCGCTGGTCTTCTCACCCCTCCATTCAATCGCGAACGCACTCTCAATTCCACCGATTCATGTAGAGCACGTTGCAGAAGCCATTTGTATAGCGCTCGATCCTACAAAGAATGTCAGGGGTGTTGTCGGTGTAAGGGAAATGAGGGAGCTTACTGGTTGGTCGGAAAGGAGTCAAAAGTCCCGTCTTGGATGTGCATAAAGTGGCAGGCCGTCTCCGCAGGGAAGCCGGGTGTCAGCCATATGACTCGTGTTTTGCTCATACAGTATGTGCTATTTCAGGCATGCGACAGTTTCAGGTGGCACGCCATTTCTGAAGGTACCCGCCAATCTGCGACGTGGGGACATGATCTGATACTCCACAGATGGGGAGCGGAACTCGTTCATGGACTGGTTGCCAGTTTTGATGTGTACTCACGTAGGTGATTTTGAGTTTGGTGTTGACATTATGGGATGGACTTGCCATCTGAAGTCCTGTGGAACTTCACCCAGTGACCCGTGGCGGTGGGTTTCCAGGACACTTTGGCTGGGGACCATCACGGGGTCGGCATGTGTTGTCACACGACCCCTTGACCCTTGCTAGATTGGATTTGGACATCTACTGAGGCTCGTGCATCCAGTTCTGTCCGTCGCCCTGGGTGTCATGCACGCCGTTGGAGCGTTGCACCATGCACGTCGGAGATCGTGGACAGGAAAGACCACTATTCCGCGATAGCTGCCAGTGGTATAGAAACAGAAATACATCAGACATCAAAGTGCGATATCGGCGATTACATATCACCAAAAATGACACCAGTCAGAAACCCCGCCAGACTCCAAACGAGCAGTACCAAGAGGGTCCGGTGGAAAGGGCAACCTTGCCAAATGGAAGAGTATGGGAACCCACATGTTCCGAGCTTGATCGTTACTGGCGTAGGGAATTTTTCAAGTACAAAAAGCCCACAAACGTTCCTATCCAGGAGATCAGCATGGGTATGGCCAGCAGCGATGATAGACTCGACGGATCCGCTTCCAGCACAATGGATCACGAGATTGCTGGCTGGCAAACAACTCGGCCTGACTCGTCCGAGTAACGCGTGTTGGCGTTGGAGCTATCCTACACCGTCGCTGAAGAAAACAACTCTTCGAGCGATGGCATTTCAGCAAATCGGGTACATCTCGGACATGTGGTGATAGTATTGTCTGGATCGCTGGCGAGAGGTGTGAGTGGGTGGGCTTGACTAGAATGGCTTGGCAGGATGGTCTATTGGATTCTGCAGAAGAGGTCTGGTCTCTTGGGATGTCGGAAAAGGTCCTAGCCTCGTCCAGAATGCTGGTCAGCTGGGCCATTTTGGGGTGTCATGGCTTGTTCCATCCCATCCACCAGCTAATATCCTCGCCGTCCTCGCAGCGACCACTGACGGTGTTCGGGAGCGAACTCATGTCCATAGACGCCAGACTAACGTCCGCTTAAGCGTCGTTTTGTTACCGAGTCCGATCAGACCACTGCGCATTCCAACATCGCCTGATACTGCTTATTGGTACATAAACCTGGGCCATCAGCTCATTGCTCCCCACGCCCATCCGTTTATGTTCCCGCTCTCCTTCGTCAAACTTGCTGCGCCCGCGATCTGTCCTACATCTAGTATACGAACGATAACGAATTCTGCCTCCTCTGGCAAGGCGTTGTCCTTTGCTCTTCGTGGCCTGCGTGCTGGAGTAGACGAGTGTACCAATGGCAAGGTGCTACGTATGCTCATGTTTGGGAAACCTGGCGCTGGCAAGGGCACTCTCTCTTCACGACTTGCGAAAGAGTATGACATCCTGACAATCTCCACGGGTGACCTTTTGCGCCAACACATTGCCGAGGGGTCAGTACGCAACCATGTCATTGCTTCCAACCCGCCTCTTACGCACATGTAGGACCCAAATTGGCCGCCAAGCCGGAGAGATCGTCGCAAAAGGGGGACTCGTCCCAGACGACCTCGTGCTCAAAGTTGTCACCAGCAAACTAGATGCGCTTCGCGACAGGGTTTGTTCAGTGTCATGCTTGTCATTACAGTGGGCGTTGACGCCTTGCCTAGCATTGGATATTGGACGGCTTTCCTCGCACCCTAGGACAAGGTAAACTCCTCGATACCCATCTAGAGTACGTACCTGGGACCCCTTTTCGTGTGCTTGGCTCCCTAAATCGTTATTTAGGGGCCAGAAGACGCCACTAACGTTGGTTGTGAATCTTGATGTCGCTGACGAGGTCATTCTTGGCCGGATATCAGATCGTTGGGTGCATCTCCCATCAGGACGAATATACAATACGACCTACAACCGGCCCAACGTGGATGGCTTTGACGATGAAACTGGCGAGCCTCTCATGAAAAGGGTAGACGACAATCCAGTAGGTTGCCCTTATTCATGACATGAACGTGAAGCCTATATGTGTCATGTCGTGTAGGAAATCTTTTCGCGCCGCTTGCAACGGTTCCACGAGTCTACGTCACCCCTTCTTGCGTATTATGCATCGAATCCCAAGTCCGCGCGTCTCGTTACTTTGCAAGGTGAAACATCTGACGAGATTTGGCCGAAACTGGAAGCGGTCGTTCTGTCGTTGTTGCCCAGTTTGCGAGAGCATCTGCCACGTCGTGGACGGTACAGTCTCAGCAATCCCTTTGTGTTGACGAATAAACGGTCCCAGAAAAGTGCTGCAGTATGGAGTAATTAAGAATGGCTGTCTTGGACTCCATGTGTGGTTCGCTCGCATATCCCTTTCGAGTATTGCTGTCGTTGCTGTTGTGTACTTGATGGAGCTTGTCTGTGCTGCTCCAAATTGGCCGTGACTGGGTAGTCTGCCCGGCCCACAGCCTCGTCATCCTCCCTCTGCGCTCTTGTTCACCTCGAGGCAATGCAGTACAACAACTCCGTTCTCCACTCTCACCTTACTTTTCTCTGACCCGCCGCCCGCCGTCTTTTCCCGCGAAAAGTTTTCTCTTTCCTACCTCGCTCAGCCGCCTTCCATGGCGTCGCTCGTTGCCTCCTCGTTCCCTTGGCGCAGTGCCGCGCGATCCATCTGTAGCATCCTTCCGTGTACCATCGAGAGAGAGCTGCCACCCTACATGACCACGACCACTCCCGAAAGGAGCACCACCCAGAACATGCCTTTTTTGCGAATGCTCTTGTTCGGAAAACCATGTTCTGGCAAGGGCACCCTCGCCGCACGTCTCTCGAAAAAGTATGACATTTTGACAATATCCACTGGTGATCTGGTTCGACATCACATCGCGGCAAGGTCAGTCGTTTTCTCCATTGTTAAACCCGCACGTCGCTGAGTGGCTTGTCCTCAGGACTGACATCGGAATGCAAGCAGAAGAGATCGTCGCTGCTGGAGGGCTTCTACCAGACGAGATGATGCTAAACCTGATCACAACCAGACTCGATACCCTCAGGGAACATGTGCGTGTCTTGTCGTCACTTTTGAATCATGCATGGTTCACACGTGTTTTCATAGAGCTGGATATTGGATGGCTTTCCACGCACACAGCGACAGGGAAGGCTGTTGGATGATGTCCTCGCGTGAGTCGCGCCGTATTGGCTACCATGTCCAATTACTGACCTCACTTGCAAAGCAAACACAACATGCCGCTTAATTTGATCGTCAACGTCGACGTCTCGGATGACCTGCTGTTTCAGTGGATCTCGGATCGCTGGGTTCACCTTCCATCGGGCCGGATCTACAGCACCTCCTATAACCCTCCCAAAATGCCAGGATTGGATGATGTGACAGGTGAACCGTTGACGAAGCGACCGGACGACAACCCAGTACGATGTTTTTTTCCCCGGCACGGATGGTGCTGACCCTCCATCCTCTCTAGGACACATTCGCTCGTCGCCTCGAACACTACTACGCGCAGACCTCGCCTCTTCTCTACTACTACGCCTCACGGGCATATTCCACGCGTCTGGTAGATCTGTACGGAGACTCGGATGTCGTCTGGCCTTCGCTGGAGGCGGTCGTGCGCGAATCTTGCTCTGGTATCCGTGAACGTGGTCTTCCCGGCCCACAAACACGACTTGGACAGCCACAAGTCAGGTTGCCGCTACACGCATCGTTGGCCATTGCGGACGGACTTTGCACTTCATAGACGTCGTTTTACTAGAGACCCTCGCGTGCTCATCATCTAGACAAAGCTTGCTCATTGTGCCCCCCTTCCCCTCCTTTCTTCTTCTTTGTTCCCCTTGTCCCAACTCTCACCCACTGTTTGGCATGTAGATAGACCACAGAGGGTCGCTATTCTTATCTTTCATCGTGCTGTAGATCTATATCTCACATTCATAGTTGTACTCTATACCTCTCGTGTTCATATTCAGTCTAGATGTGCTGTAGTAGTACAGTAAGCCATCTGCCATAGGTAAATGTGATTAGGAGTGTTGTCATAGTTGACGGATCGTCTATCCTCTAATAATCGGTCGAAAACGAACATTTCGGCGTACCAACAGTGGTCAGACGTCGAAGAGCGCAACACGCGAGCACAACCAGAAGCAGGGCATTGGGGTACCAACCTGGCATTGGCTACAGCAACCTAAGATCATAAGGACGAGGGGTAGAATGAAACAGCTGTCGATACATTCAATAAGGGATCAAACCATACAAGCCTGTCAGAGAGGAATGGCTAGGAGAAATAGTGTTGCACAGGAGTCGAGAGAAACATCCTTGAAAATAGTAAATACAACAAGACAGCAAAATGGACATGACTAGACGGAGAACGATTGAGTGTGCTCTAAGATATCAGTGGCCATCCGTGCCTGTGTGAAGTAGGATTGTGCAGGTGAGAAAACGTCCCAAACATGAAAAAGACAAGATAGGCGAAGGCTGCCAGCAGCCATCGCCTCTCCACCGCCATCTAGGCGATCTCCCAAACCGATGTCTCCAGGACGCGAAATATCGTTGTGTCTTTGGAGTTCTCTGACCACCCGACAGTTTCTCTCCAGTTCATAGAGTTGGCCTCCTTTTCACCAGCTCCAGCAAATAGTCCAAGGTCGTCATCGGATATGCCACGAAAAATGAGGAACAATCGGGTAAAGACACATGGGTCAGCAGTTACTGAGATATCGATGGCGTTTGCAATCTTAGTAGGAGAAAGGAAGCGATATGCGATGTTCTTATGGGCGGCGAATGCATGTAGATTGTTACTGAAAAGAGTCCGTTAAAAAACCTTGAAGGGACGGGCCAGTAAGAAACCATACTTGATAAAGTTAGTTCGTGCGTGCAAAGACATTCCGAGTTGGTCCAGCACGTTCATCAGATGAGATATAAAGTCGCGGAAAGACATGGCGAAGCCATTCCGTGGTGCGATAAAGTCGTTTGGATCGACCATGGCTGGATCAGGCCTAGTTAGGGAGAAAAATGTCCATGTTAACCAGACATATTACCCGAATAGTCACTTACACCGCTTCATAGTACAAAGATGTGACCACCATTTCGCTTTCAAAGTGTTCCAGGGCACCACCGGGATGCACTCGCAAGAAGTACTTGTGTTTATGCTCCCCCACGTTCTCAGCGGGTGGCCAGGTCAAGGTGAGTGACCAAAGAGGGTTTACGGTCAAGATGACATCACAGTATTGTTGAGCAGGGGCGAGGATGTTCAGATGACACTTGGCAGAGGTCGGGCGGGCAGCGGTGGTAAGCTTGGTCATTACACGAGAATCGAAGAGAAATTCGGGAGTGATGTCGGGGTCTCTCATCTTCGTACCGTTGAAATCGACAGTGTGGGTATCGCCAGAGTGAACGATGTTGAGTTTTCCCCAGAACAGGCCGTCGACAATGGTGCCATCTTCCATACGTGCCATGTCGACGTCGTCGGCGGAGGAAACTGTAGTTTCAAGGGCAATGTGCTGTCCTGGGACGAGTTCGAGATTGAAGGTGGCAGGCATTTCTGTGACTGGCGGGGGACTGAGAGGACAAAAGGTTGTTACGTAGGGCGTGCGTGGTAGACAAGATACTTACGGGGGTGGACTACAGAGGTGTCAGCGCCAAATCGAGGGGGAAGGGGGAGGACGCACGGTGGTTCATCGGGTGGCGGAGGGGCGTCGCTGACGATCTCTACACGGAGACCCTGGACGCCCATGATGGCGATCTGGTAAGAATCTTCACCAGTCAGCTGCATGTGTCGGACCACGCGGTCGAGGATGAGTGCTCCGCATTGCGTCAGAGTGATCACAGATAACGCACGTAAATATACGGTCCGGAGACTAATCGCTGTGTGTGATATTAGTGGGAGGGGGGGTAGGGGAGGTATGGAGGGACGAACAGAGGCATGAAGAGAGGCAAATTCAGTTGGAACACGCAGGCTGAAGATGGCGTCTGGGGGAGGCTTTGTCCAGTCTCTGGCGACGGCCTCGAGTTCCTAACAGATGTGTCAGCGGAAGAGAATTGGTTGGATTGGGATGGGATCCTGACAGGAAAGCTTTGCGGCAGCTAAGGAGAGATGAACAAGCGTTGGGACGGAGGGAAGTAGTACTGACGACTCTAACGGTCTCCATGTCGCCGTAGGCAAGGGTGAGGAGACGTTGTCTGGCGAGCGCCATTTGGGACTGCTTCTCGCGATATTCTGTGTCCTTGTCGCTCTTTTTGTTCTTGAATTTGTTCCAAAATGACTGGGAAGGGAGACTGGCGCTGGTAGATCTGTGGCAGAAAGATAAAGAGCAGGCAGGTGCGTGCATGGAGAGACCTACGCTGGGGAGAGAAGCATGGCAAGCAGGACACGATGGTGGTCGATTAGAGAGGCTGATTTTTTTTTGATAGCGCACCATCCACACGCGACACAGCAACACGAGGCAGCCCAGGTCTCACTGCCGCCCACGACGACGACGGGCTCGCGTTCAATGTCGACCCGCCTCATGTACGCGTCTCGTCTCCCGCGTGGACTCCTCGCCGCTCAGCAACGCTCCTTTGTCTCCACTGGCCTCCTCTCCCGCACATGGGACAGCGAGACCCTCGTCGAGCTCCGCAAGGAGGCCAAAGCACGCGGTCTGTCCACGTACTGTCTCCTTTTTACACTCGTCTCGTCGTACTGACAGTGATCATTCATAGCAGGGGGAACAAGTCGACACTGATTGCCCGCATCCAAGAACACGAAAAGAACAGCCCGACAAGCACATCCTCCCCCGTCCATGCATACGGCACAATTCGGAGTGCTTCGACCAACGTTGTTTCATCCGTACCCTCAAAAAAGACCACCCAGGCAGCCTCGCCTGGCATCCCGCTGGCCGCGCAACCTGACAACACATCCATACGTCCCAACTTTTTAGCCATCAGATTGCCTGATCTTTTCCAACCCCCTCGCAACACGCCCGTGCAAGTTGTGAGTGTGCCCGTCAACCTCTTTCCGTCTAAATTCACCTCTCCGTCCTTTTTTTTCACAGCCCTATGTGCCCGACTTTTGGAATTCCGCCCAATCAAAAGTCGTCACCCCCACAGAACCCGAGCTCCCCAAGTTGCACATCGTCAGCGGGTCTGCTACTCACTACGACGGAGGGCCGACACATAACCTTGAAAAATACCAAGAAAATGACTCACAATCAACCCCTATTCGCGCGAATAACCCTCCAGCTCGCCAGGGGGTCGGATTCTGGGCGGATTTTTGGGAGTGTCTTGGGTTGTCAAGATCGTTCAGCGCCTTGTCCAATTTAGCTGCACAAGAGGCAAAAGACGATTCCCAGACTCGCTCAAGGCCATTAACCGACGAGGAAAGGAAGGGGTTGTATATGCTCCTAGG
This sequence comes from Singerocomus inundabilis, assembly GCA_038089075.1. Taxonomy (NCBI): domain Eukaryota; kingdom Fungi; phylum Basidiomycota; class Agaricomycetes; order Boletales; family Boletaceae; genus Singerocomus; species Singerocomus inundabilis. The sequence continues at coordinate 64,238 of JBBPKD010000006.1, forward strand.
TATCCTTGGAATTTCATGGTTGGTGGGCGGGCTCGTGAATCGACCAGCGGTTGTTGCAGAGGAGCATAACATACAGAACCAGCATTAGAACATTCACCTCGCTTGTAGAGTTGCGGACAAACAACAAGACCTATTGACTCGACACTCCGAGGAAGACGTACAACCTTGATGTCGACGACAGGTACGTGTCCGGCCACCCTACTGTTGGGCTACCTGACCAAATCGGCCAACGATGTAGACATGCCGATAGTGAATTGCAACGGTTAGACACTATGAGCCCCTTGTCTTGTTATTCGGAGACCAAACATAATAACATTGATCAATTCAGTTCCTTTCCAACGCAACTTCATCGTATGCGACTTTAAATACCTACTAAGTGCCAACATCTCAAGCATACAATCTATCATGCGGTAGTAGTGACAGTGGGTGGCGTAGGACTGGCAGACCCGTTTGCAGTACCCCCATTCTTTCCTCGCCCCCATCGTACAGATATTCTTTCCCCTTCCATGTCAAGACCGTGTGCCCAGGCTTCTGCTGCCCGCTCCGCCGATGTTCGGTCCTTGAAATTGACAAATGCGCACCTTGGCTGGTGTCAGATGGTGGCGGGGGATCCACAAGGTAGAATGCGCACCTCGACCTTGTTACATGAACCACCGACCTGAGCTGTGAAGAGGGGTCGTGAGGTAGCGAGTTCACGACCAATGTTCGTATCTCCGCTTCGGTTGCAGAAGCAGGAAGCGATGAGAGGAACAACGACATCTAGGGTCGTGAGTATGTCAAGCAACGGACCCAAACGTAGACATACAATAGACTGGTCTTCTGGAGGCTTAAGCCCTCGGGTTACAGCATGGTTTGTCATGATTTTTTGTGCAACGGGGTCGTTCTGACCGTGATAACGGTCTTTGATGCTCTGGTGGGCGAGTTCATTGTCTGTTGGCTTGTCGTGTCTGCACAGCAAATTAGTATACAAGCTCGTTCATTAGCAACGGTACACACCTATACGGGCACTCAGACCCCCGTTTACATTCACCCTTGACAAAGAATGAACAAACGTGTGGTCGGTTACGCTTGTAGTAAGGGTTCGTGCGAGCCAACTCTTTCAACATCTCCTTTCCCGCAGAGTTTGCCCTACCACCGACTTGCATCATTGACGTAGTACCATCTGCCATCTGCTCGTAGACAGGTTGAGACCATGCTTGAACGATGACGCAAGTAAAGGACTGTACCTTGTGTTCCATGTTTTGCGCGTAATACTCGCGGTTAATGTCGCTCGTCGGAGCCTCGCTCTGGACAGCCAGTGCAGTATCGCGAACTTGGGTCGGCAGACCATACTCGAGATCCAACAGACATGTCTGACAGACGTTCTTGACCTTGGCACATGTTTGGCAGATAACAGTGGCTTTGTAGCGAGCGCCTGACCCGGGGTTCCAACGGAAAACAGTAAAAGGACGTGCACAAGTGCCACATGAACGGCCAAACTCTTGCTTCGACTGACGAAAGCACATGAGCATCCCCCGAGAGTGGCATGTACGAAAATGAATGAGAGACGCACCATGCGGATGAAGGGATTATCACCAAGGCCTGCTCTGTGGCATCAGCCTGAGCTTGGTGCATCATAAAGTCGTAGCAGACGCACATGTCTCGCAGAGAATTGGAAACTCGCTCTGCTCCCAGGCTGCCTTGTTGAGGTCGGTCTTGGGCATGGTTTAAATGAGAAATGAGACCAGTGAGGGACTCGGTTCAAAATTTACAAGGGATATATGCTGACTAATTAACTCTGCCTAGTATGCTACGTGTAGGTGATGATCAACGAGAGACTGAACGGCAGTGTGGATGCGGTAACGACGATCTCTCCCCCTTCTTCCACTAGCTCTGATACCTTCTTCTCTAGGTTTGGCCGAGTTGCCAGTTCAAGCTGGGGAGGAGCCTGGAAGTATATCTGTCTCGTGGACGTCGACAGAGAAGGCTTTTTGATTTGACTGCACGCTCATGAGCGAAAGCGGTGGACACAGTGCAAAACACTCACATGGTCTGCCTCTCTGTCAACATCTCAATCAGCTGTTCGACGGTCCACCCTCGACTTATTGACACTTCCAAAGCTTCCCCGCCGCAAACAGGGCAGTGCTCACGACGCTCGTGCTCGAACGTGTACGAGTATACACCCTCGGTACCGATCAACATAAAGTAATTATTGAGGTATGCTGCAGAACTGGTTGCGATCTTGAACGCTTCATTACAACATGATGCTGAAATCATGTTGGAAAAGGGAGGAGCAATCCAGCAGACGAACGCACCAGCGATGACGGCATTTGTTGAGGCTATGGCAGGTATCACATTCTTGACAACACCTTGAGTGAGTGACCAAGTCACCCCCTCGATCTTGAACTCCTTGGCTCGTGCAGACGCGATAGTATACAGCCAGCTGATATGTTCCGGGTCGTCAGTGTCAAGTTTCTTCTCTGGTGAACAATCAGACAAAGGAAATGGCAATCATCATCAAGTAAACTGACCTCCGTGTACCCTGGGCCACTCGAGGACGGACGCCCATTCAATGCAATGCTCTGGAAGACGCGGTGTATTAGCAATTGTACAAATAGGAAATGTCGTGGGCTTGTTTAGCATATCGAGAGAGCACTCGTAACACGACGACACGGTGGGAAGAATGACACGGGCCTGACCCTTGAAACCTGTGATGCACACTGGAGTTTTGGCGTTTGAGAGGATTATTATAGCTAACCTTCCGTGCCACCGTCGATGAGAGGTTTCAAACTCTCTGGGTTCTCTGTATCGACCAGATTAACAAGTGTCGCGTTGATCCATCGACGCGCCTCCACGGAGTCAAGACCACAAATGACGAGGTTGAATTGCATGTAGTAGTCATCGTCTTTGTCTTGAATCTTTCCAAAGTAGCTGCGTCGAACGTGTAGCGGAAACTATCACTGTGACGATCATGTACTCACGGAGTGACCTTCACACCTGGGACCCGCTTCATAACATACTCAGCAGCCATGATAGCTTTCGGTTTGCCGACATCGGCCTGTCTATTCATTGTGTTCAGCATAGAGTGTCATGTCGAATGTCACAGTATAGACAACCTGAATAGAAACTGACGATTGAGGTTGCTAATGTCAATGGTGTCCATGTCGATGACATGAATATCCTTGAACCCCGTCAGCGCGAGGTTGGCTAGAATCTCGCAACCCAAACCGCCAGCGCCGATGACCAGGATTTTGCATTTGTTCCTGAGAAAGTCTTTGACCTGGTAAAGGTAAGAATTAACCCGCAGACCTGTATATGCAATTGTACCTCATCACCAGCCAAGAAAGACGGATCTGTTCGTGGACCTGGCCGATCTAGGATTTGGTCAATGTGAAGGTAGCGATCCTGCCAGTCACTCGAGCTTGCTGATCCGTTAATATGAAGTGAGTTGGTTGCCATGAATGAAGTGAAGCAAAATCTACAACTTGGAACACGAAGTATGTTCATGTCTTTGTTATGTAAGCCTGCCACTCTGTTGGCCGAACCATTTGGTAGTGCAAGCTCGAGTATGTCTCAGACGGGCCAAGTGCTGAATTTCAGTGGTCACCAATACCTCCGGCAACGCTTGGTACTATCGATTCTGAGTGGCAAGCCACTTCGCATAGACAAGATCAGGTCCGAGGATAAAAACCCAGGTTTGCAAGGTGCGTTCTGTAACTGTGGTCTGTCCTGCCTTCGCTACACCAGACTTTCTGACGTCCTAGACTACGAAATAAGCCTTGTGCATTTATTAGAAAAGGCGACAAATGGCACCGTCATCGAAATCTCTGTCACTGGTATGGTGTGAAGTAAATCCAAGGTATATCCACTTGATGAATCGTGACAGGTACTGTCATCCTGTTCAAACCAGGAGTCATCTCTGGTGGACTGGTGACTCACGAATGTCCACTATCGCGTGCAGTGGGCTACTTCCTTGAACCTCTCATCATGCTAGCACCCTTTTCGAAAAAACCGTTTCAGTTTACCTTGCGAGGGATCACAACGGATGACATGGACCTCTCTGTGCGTTCTGAATCGGAATATCTGGCCCAACGACGCTGAGAACTGCCAAGGTTGATCTCATACGGACGGTGACTCTTCCACATCTTCAACTCTTCGGGATTTCCGAGGGTGTCGAACTACGGGTGTGTGTTTCAGGATCGACTCAGCTCCGCAGAGTGGACTGATAGTAGACAGATAAAAAAACGTGGCGCTCCACCGGAGGGCGGTGGGGAGGTCCAATTTTTATGCCCCATCGTCAAGCAAGTAAAGACACTCAACTTTGTTGAACCAGGCAAAATCAAACGAATAAGAGGGATTGCGTAGGTGATGCCACAATTGTGCAGAGCTGTCGCTCATAGACACGTCCACATGCAGACACGCTGTACGAGTTAGTCCTCAGTTTTCTAATCGCATGATCGATTCGTGTCGCTCTGTTCTCAATCGCTACATACCTGACATCTACCTCTATTCTGATGTATACAAGGGCGACGAAAGTGGAAAGTGAGTATCTATCGCCCTCACTCTCTCGTTGATTGATAGTCGTGCAGATCCCCTGGGTATGCGTTAACTCTGCTAGCGGAATCTACAACATCTGCTATACACTGCGCTGAGGCTGTCGCACAACCTGGTGGTACTCCAGAGGATGTAGCACTGCTAGCGAGCCGCGCCCTCTTGTCTGAAATACGACGCGGAGGCTGTATTGATCGGAAACATCAAAGCCTCGTTCTTTTGATGATGGTGCTAGGTAGCGAAGACGTAGGACGATGTCGAATGGGCGAAGCATCTCCACGGACGTCAGTACTATATCACTTCATTCGAGGCTGGTGCTTACATCTTTAAACATTCAGGCACCAGTTTCTCCGGGATATCAAAGCCTTCTTCGGAACGTCATTCAAGATAGTGACTGCAAATTCGTCCGATACATCTTGCACGGAGTCATTCTACTCATGTTATGGAATAGGCTATGTAAATGTTAATCGGACGCTTGCTTAGGTTGTAAAGCAATACTACAAGGAAAGCATCGTACTCCCAACTTCTTCGATCCATCTTGTGTTTTCTTGTCGTTCAACGATAAATGATTGATACCCTGCCGAAGTCTCCATCTCCCTTCCCACCCCCAATTGCGGCAAGCCACTGCTGAAGTAATGGCCACCCTGCCTCAAACTTTGTTGACAGTTCATCCGTATGATGTTCACCATCGAGCAAAGAGATCAACTCAGGAGGTGGAACCGGCACAATTTGTGATTGTCCCGACCCTTGGAATAATGATGTGTGGATCTGGGGAACCATCGGCGCTGATGGTGAATGAGATAGTCTTGGACGCCCAGTGGATATAGGTCCGACGGAAGGACCATACCCCGAGTAGCGACCGTCTTTACTTGAAACTTCTGATTGTTGGTACATCGATAGCCGACGATCATCCAAGTTTACTCTGGGTCGTCCGACGAATCGTTCGCGAGCGGTGTTGACCTCCTCTGAAGAAGCTGAAGATGGCTGATTGCCAACAGTGATACTCGAGCCACTCTTCTGAAGCGTTTTAAAGCGTAGTTGTTCTAGCACTTTCTCTGCTGCGCTGGTCCTTCGAGGGGCACTCCTATTTATGTCCGCTTCTCTGGTTGGCGAACTTAGGAGAGCTTCGGTGTTGACTGGAACAACGAACGAAGTGTCGGGGAGCCCTCTAAAGCGGCCGAAAGATTCGGGGGTATCTACCGGAGGGGTTGTGCGATGGGTTCTGGGCTGGGTAGGAGTTGATGAGAAACTCTGTCGGCGTCTACGATTTGCCTGTGACGGGGTCTCTGTTAAGACTGGATAACGGTGGACCCGGCGGAGGAAACCCTAGTAAAGTGTTCATATGAAATAGAGAAGCGAGACACATGTTGGCTCTTACCTTGATAACGCCAAAGCTCGTGAATCTCCGAACGTCAATACCAAGTTCGTGAACTTCATGGCTTTCCATCCATTCAAACACAGTCCGCCCTGGTTTCAGCCGAGAGTAGAGATGCAATAGTTTGGGCCAGTCGGGAATTGGCTTTCCTAGTGTACGTTCAAAACATACATATAAAATCAAAGCTTGTGGACTACCTGGCTTGGTCACGTAAGGACCACACTCGTCCTTGACGTGAGGTTCATCTGCAAGCCACTGGACATTCTTTCTCAGTGTGTACATGTTTGAATACTGGAATATGTCAATGATCATTATGACCTGGTAATACCTCGCCATATGTCTGAGTCACGATATGGTAGATCTACGTGGAACAGCCGACACTTACAGAAGGTGGGAGATTGCTTGACGAGTTAGCTCGAGGTCGCAGTCTGCTAACTGTGCAATGCGATTGACATGGTTCACACCATTAATGTATTGACAAACCTAAAGAATTCGCTATGAAATTGCTTCGAGTCGGAATATAACAAGCCTACGTTTCTCATTGTGAGATCCCAGTTATCCTCGATGCGTTTCGACAGATTTATCAATGCGAGAGGCACATTCCAGTCCCTTACTGCGGGTGGATTGGGGTAAAATGGGAGAATCTTCAATTCAATAGAGTTGAAATCATCGATTGGGATTGAGGTCTCTGAATATGAATTCAAGTCCTCGTATAGTTGCTCGATGATGGTGTACATCGCCAGCGATGTTTGGGGGTTCGAAAGAAACATCGATTCTTCCTACAAAGCAAAACCATGAGCTTCAGTTGTTGCAAACGACTGAAATGATGGACTTCGCAAGCTGTCAGGACCCTGCTAACTTTCCGGACGATAGGCTCATAACAGCTCAGATTCGCCGAACGTTCGAAAACGAAGCAGAGGTTGAATCGGAAGAAGTATCGCTCATACTTCCCAGCGAGGGACACAGGAAGTCCAATGATACGATAATTTCCTGTCGCGCACACGACGAGGCGACCACAGAGAGGGTTTGGGGGGATCACGTACTTTGATATGTCGTTAAAGTTAAAGAGGGTCCTGGAGGAAGAGGAGGAGCGATGCTGGGGGGAAGGCAGGTGACGCAGAGAACCGGGACGCTGGCCGCCTGCTGAAATCAAGGAAGAACTAGATCGACGGGATAACTCCTGTTCTTCCCCCTCGACCAAGGTCGCAGTGGACGGTTTCGGCGAGGAAGTCACCGACAAACTAGTAGCTGGTGCTGTAGGTGCTATGAGACCTTCGGGCACCTGGAAAACGATTTTGGGGCCGGTCTTGATATCGAATACAGCATAGAACACGGAGTGTATCCTCGGCAGGAATGTTTCTCCCTCAGCAAGTGGCATTTCGGGTTCAAGTGTGTCGGGACTCTAAGCGGATTGGTCAATTCGACTCCAAAGTACTGATGAGCAACCAATGATTGTCCATCGCATAGTCTATTAAATTAACCAATGGTCTCGTACATATCGGTAGATGTACCCTAGATGCAACTCAAAAAAGAGTAGTACGAGATTCTATAGTCCGTGATGTAAACATCATGCAGTTGTCCAAACGAAATCAACAACGCGTTTAATTACAGTGAACCGCCCCCCGTGAGTGCAGAGGTTAGACTCTAAAAAGACATCAGAAAATCATGTTATATATTCTGGAAGCACCCCGTACCTCGATCTCGGATGCCGTCAATGGGCACGGGAAACTGGCAGTGTTACTGATCGTCGGGGAAACTGTGAAGAAGATCACACGCAAACCGAGCTGGCAGATGAGATAGTGATCAGATCTTGCGAAATTCTTCGTATGTTTGAAACTCGACTTGCCGTGATATCATAATCCACAGTGATGTCCGAACCTGCACCACTCCCAGAGACACACTTCGACCCCAGGTCAGTAATTATCTGGGCGCTCGATGTCATGTTGGTCGTGTATTCAATCGAGAAGGGAAAGGTAAAATTTGTGGTCGAATGCGAATGAAAGGTGACATCATTCTCTTGTCCTCCTCCAATATATGTGTGGTTGATTGGGTAATAAATCTATTGAGATGCTCGGTGAAAGAGAGGTAGGTGTCTTGAAGTACACATACATTCGCCTTTATCGAAGAGAAGGATACAGAAAAATAGTTAGGATTGTTGACGCTGTCGGCCCAATCAGCATCTGGATGCGCTGCGAGGTATCTAAAACGCTACACGTACTAGATGGGAATCTCAAGATTGATTTGAACACCGTTGCTCAAAACTTGGATCTATAGACACGAGGAAGCTTCATTGACTGCTACTATTAGTGGTGAGACATAGCTACCTCGCTTCCATTCGACCTGGTTTGTACGTTCCCAACTATAATGTTGGGAGGACGAATCCACTTAACCAACCGGGTCTTGTGAGTGATGTGGTATTCCCCCGACAAGAGTTCACTCACCAGTGCAAGAGGTAATAAAATGCTGATAATGAGGAAGATGACGATCATGAGGGTGCAACAACAGAACCGTCCGATGCATGCTCCCCGACTTCCCTACTAGAAGATTAAAACTCGTTGCCATGATGGAACTGCTATGGGCTCACTCTGGTCCATAAAGAATTGTGGTGTTCGTAACGCCAGTATCTCGGGTCTTGGGGCTGGCTATGCAATAATGGCACTTCAGTGCTCAGCTCCAGCAACGGTCCGACAAGATACGTGCCCCCCTGTAGTGGCTCGTGCAAAAGCCCCTTGATCATAGGTACCCTCTGACTTGTGGTGGCCAGAAGTAAATTTCGTTCCAGGATTGGTGGGTTGGCCATGGTTGGCACTTTGTTGGCGCGCTTCTGCTCCATAGGAGTCATAACCATCCTGGTCATACGCTCGGTGGGGTTGTGCGTTGTCGTAGGGGTTGAAACCAGCCGCATCAGTGTACGGCTGATCATAGCGTCCATACTGTTCGGAATAAGGGTCCCTGTATGCCATTGCGGTTCAGTGAGACGTTGCGAAGATGGATGTACTGTGGTAAGCCACTGTGATTCTGACGAATGTTTGTCTTGGCCGCAGTAGCAGTGGCGGAAAGAGTCTGCTCACACGCCCACTCCACATGAAACGCGCGGTACAGCATATTACTTTGGGCAACAGCCCGTCTCATGCGTGCAAATGTATCTATCATAATCATATCGATCTCTATCACCCAAACCCATTCGAGCTCTGTGGCACAAAAGGCATGCGGTTGCTCGGAGCCCTGCCAACATTGCTTGCGGTTGTCATCGTAATGGGTGTTTCGGCCGGTGTGGGTCCAAAGAACGCCCGACCGTGAGAGGAGTTGGGTGTGAATCGGTTGGTCTGCAAGGTCGAAGATGATTGGAGTGTAGCATTTTGCGTCGGTACTCTTGATAGCGTTCGCAAGGCCGCAGAAAACGGTCGCTGAGGAGTCGGGGGTGGTCCCATACCCTCGGAAATTTTTGTGATTCGCTGTGGTCCAACGCTTTGTGGAGTCGAGACTTCCATCTTTTGGTCAGTACGCGAATACACCTGGCCAGTCGCTGGTTTGAAACGTTTTCCCTGATTTGGCGGGGGAGGCGGAGCCATTATACCATGATCTGTATCGAAAAATCGTGGTTGTCCTAGGGACGTTGATTGTTGTCCATCTGTAGATTGAGGTAGTCTCTCTCTCGAGTCGCTCTCTCCACGATATGCATATTGCCTAGAGCACGAATCAAGGGAGTTTCACAGGAGAACGATGAAGGTGGGCATACTCTGCGAACCGGCTGCTACCAGGTCTGTCGGCCCTGTCCGTAAATTCTTGCCCAGATGACTTTTGTCGACTGAAACCGGGATGTTCTCCAGGAGGGAGAGTAAGTCGTAATGGACCCACCGAAGTTGGGAGGGATCTAGGACTTGAATTTGTCCTGACGCTACTGTTTTGACTGGGCCAGCTTCTTTCGCGCTGACCATAGTGACTTACCCTCCTCTCTCGTCCAAGGGTCGCTTTCCGTTGTAATTCAAATGTGCGGACGGCTCTCGTGTCTGGTCAGTAACAAGATCCCTACTGCGGTGCAAGTGAAGTTCCTTCCGCAAGTTGTCGACATCCCTGTAGGACGTAGCATACTATCGTAAACAAGTCAATTGGACGAAATACCGACCTTTTCAACGACCTGCGCTCGTTTCGGAGTCGATCGCAGGTCGAAGAAAGCTGCAGACACTGACTACGATAATGTCGCACGAGAGCAGCGAGTGAGTCTTGCTGGAACTATGCTCCATAAGGAGGAAGTCAAGTGCTGAGATGTAGAGTCACCCCATGCGACGTACCTTTACAGCATTTGCTATGCCGTCAATTGCGTGAGGTAAGGAACGAAACCAATCCGACATGGGAGGGTCGAGCTAGCGGAATACGAGGGTGAGCCATTAGATGGATCAGCGAGGATACATACATTATGCTGGAGGGGCACGAGTTGTATGCCCTGATCACCACACTTTGTGCAACTTTGATTCGGGCCTGGTGGATGGCATCAGTATTCGGTGTCTGCGTGGATGAGATCGATGGGGAACTGACTGAGGTGAGAGTTGCATAAGACGTGGCCACATTCAGTGATCCAAAACGGCACAGGAGGAGGTCCTCTGTCGGGTGGCGAGAAAGGTACATGACAGACTGCACAGCCAACAAAGTCCCAGAAGTCAAAGTCGGGATCTTGTCTCACTGTGGGCCGCTCGTTCGTCGCTGGGCCAGACATCGTCCGAGTCGACGAGGAACAAGGACGCGACGCGATAGATCACGTGCCGACTCTTTATGAGCGCCAAAGCCATCCACCACAATCGTCCACCGTCGTCTCCCCCTCATCAGCTTGGACGTTCCACCTGACGATGGAAACTTGTCAACATTCCTCTCTTGCTGGGCCTTCAAGCTCGGGATTGTCTTTTCAGGGATCAGACCCCGTGGCATTAGCCCATCTTGCTTGTGTAGGACCTCCCCACGGTCTTCCTTCGAGTTCCCAACACCAGACCGAGCACCGATCTACTTACCCCCGTCCACTTATTTCAACGTTTGGTTGGGAAATAAAGTCCATTGTTGCAAGCTCTCCCAATTTCCATCCTGTCCAACGCGTACATTACACTTCACCGAATGCCAAAGTCGACATAGTCATCCCTGAAGTAGAACGAGACGGCAATCCTTTGATCATCACTGGCTGGAACAGACATCCCAGGTGGCCAAAGTCTTTGTTCAATATCGACTGGTTGAAAATGAATGGAGATCAAAGTATGCCACATCGTCTCCTCGAGCCTTCTCTCTGACTTCTGCTCCCAAGACCCAATCGTCCGAAATGTACATAACTGGGCTGACTTTAACATCTCTATGGACGATTTCGTCAAGAGACTGCGTGAGAGCCCGGCATATGCAAGCGCAGATGGTAAGCTTGAATATTCGTGGTCCCCTCACGGTGAGCAAATGTTTTAATTCTCATCTAGAACAAGAACGACTCTACGGCAAAGATGGTGATTGTCCCACAGCATGGACAGAATGGCTTCAACAGTCAGGTGCTATACCTGAAGATCTCTTATTCTACGGCTCAAACGATTTCCTCAAATTCCTTCCTGACAAGGTTTGTTGGCGACCGATTTCTTTCCCTCTTACCCCTCATCGATTTAGGCCAAGGTTCAGACTCTCATGTGCTATATGGGCATAGGGGATACGTTTACGCCATTCCATAAAGACCTCTGTGCATCGTCTGGTCAGAATCTCATGTGTTTCGCAGAGCACTCTGGGTCGGCATTCTGGTTCATGACAAAATCCTCAGCTGCGCCACGAGTTGCTGCATATTTTCATCAGCTAGGACAAGAAGTTGACCTGGAAACCCATGTGGTGACTATCGAAGAACTCGCAAAAGCTCCTTTTGATGTGTATATCGCCGAACAGCAAATAGGAGATTTGGTCCTCGTCCCTCCGAGAAGTTGCCATCAAGTTGTCAACAAGGGTGGAATCACGATCAAGACATCATGGTCACGAATGTCTTTGAGTGGTCTGCAGACGGCGCTTTGGCACGAACTTCCCATCTATCATAGGTAGGAGTTTTGCAGCCATGACATCCATGAGTATGTCGACTCATTATACACAGAGTATGCAGACAAGAAATTTACAAAGTCAAATCTAACATATTCCATGCGTTGCAATACTTCACCGGACTCACGGAAGATTTGCCGGAATTTGGCAAAAACATATCTACAGAGAACCTGAAGCAACTTCTCTGCCTTTTTGATCACATTCTTGCTGCTGAGTTCTCGGTTTCTCGCGATTCGATGCCTCATGTTTCGCAATCGGAGATGTCTCATGCGGACAATCTTCACTGCGACTTTTGTGGTGCCGATATATTTCAGAGTTTCTTCGAATGTGACTCGTGTCTTCCTGCCTCTTCTTCTGGAGTCTCCGCGGGTATTCTGCCAGTTGGTGATGGTCTCGTTCTTTGTCCTTTGTGTTATGTGGAAGGCAGGACATGTCAATGCAGAGAGATGCAGCCAGTTCAGTGTCGACCCTTCAGCGACCTGCTGAGAATCAGGGATCGGGCGCTCAAGGCAATTCAATGCGTTGAAAGTGACTACACCAACGCGTACGGGTATCTTTCCGAGCGACCACTGTGAGTCGTGTTCGCTGTACTTATACTTGCGCTCATTCGAAGAAGTCAATTACTTTCTGGACTACATGTGAATATATTCGAAGCTGCTTGCAAGTTGTTCCAAAAGCAAGTTGACACCAAGGTAGGCTCTTTCTCCCTACTTAATATCACATATTTGACACTTGGCAGGCAATGAGGAGCTGTCGAGCGCGACTGTCACACCAGGTCTCTGCCTCCGCAGCCATTTACTGTAAATCATGCCATTTCTCTAAATGCTATACCCACCTGCTAGAATTGGATTCCGTCCATTCAGTGGATGCTATAACACTTTCGGATCGTCACGACGGGGACGCGGATTGGCATCAGTCTCACCGCAATGCTTCGCAGCAGTATCAAGACGTACAACGGCGCGTCATCGAGGATGAGGAAAGGGGTTCTTACCCCAATGCATCGCACAGGCTTGCCTACTTGGCCAAGTCTTTTACAACTTGCAGAGCCATAGCACCGGATGTGACTAGGCATGGTTGGTATGACCGATTTGCACAAACGACATCGATTCCAGTGGGTTATTCTTGAGAGTCCTCTCTTCTATCGACTATATTCCTCCCAGATTGTGAACAGCCCTGCAAAAGCATTGATTGGATTGCCAGATGAAATTAATGGTGATGAGCCATATGATACCCACACTTCGGACAAAGATTCTCAGATAATTCATTCTCGTCAAACACCAACCTCTCCGTTGGTCACTTCTTCTGCCTTATCAGGAGGCATTGATAAAGTTCAACTTCCTCGTCAATCTAGCTTATTCACTATTCCTAATTCCCACTTGTCTACCATTGATCCAATGTCTCCGTCGCTCGAATCGGGTTCGATCCCAGCGTTCGGCACCCCCACCAGCGCAAGCATCCGAGCTCAAGATGATGTTCGAAGGTGTAACCCCCTTTCAGCTCCTTGTCCGCCTTCGAGTGCAATATCAGCTTCTTTAGCCGCCTCTTCGTTTGCCACTATAGATGATCCAGGGGACCTTAGCGACTTGACCGACCTTCCGACAGATATCGATTCTCCGCCATGCAGCTCGGTGGCTCTCATCCCAGTTTCGGACACATCGAACGAACAACTCTTCATGGAGCCTTCGGTCCCTCCCTCATCGACACTGGTTGCTTCTTCAAACATTTATCATGTTGCTAGGTCAAAAATGAGATCAAAACTGATCTTTGATTATGTCGAAATCCCACTGCCTAAGTGGCATGCCAAGAAGAGAGAAAGAATTCCATCATCTCGACGAAAACGAAAGCGAGTTGCTAGTTCTTTGCTGTCAGATGTTGCCGGACCCTCCGACTCTGATAATTCATCGCTGGTGGTGCAGGGGACATCCAATCGATCCTTGCCAAAGAGGAGGAGGAAAGTGTCACGAGGTCCTGCTTCTCGGTGAGCCGACCCACTCGCTGCAACGGGAAGTAGAACCTTACGTCGAACGACTCGAAAGGCTGTCATCATCCTCCAAAGGCCCATACACTTCTCTCAAGGTCCAAAATCCACCACCACCCCCAAATAATCTACTTGCCAACGCGCTAAACCAGACATTCCAAATGAATAGCAGTAGTACAACCCCTCATGACCCTACTACCAATACCCCTCTCTCTGTCGATGCGTTCTGTCCCGTCGACAACGCTCCTGTCGTCCCCCCCGTGAAAGTACAATATAGGGATTTTGGTATACAAAAAAACCTGAACTTCACTCGGAAAACTACCACCACCCAGCCCTCCGAGGACCTGTCCAGTTGTATCACTAGATTAGAAGCAGAGAATCGTGATCTACGCGCTCAAGTGGAGACATACAAGCACGAGTGCGAGGGGTACCGTGAAAGCTTACATGAAATCAATAGGCGGTATAATTTCTCGGGACCTCTTCCTTCACTTGATTCCCCATCCAACTTCACATCCCATTGTTCCCTCGAATTCTCCACTCACCCCCGATGGCGAACACGCAACGTCATAACCGACGGCCAACTTCAATCTATGGGCGTCCAGGAGCAGGACTACCCTCCTATCGAGACCCTCCCTCTACTCGCGCTATCTTCTCCCGAGAGCGTTTCTGCGTTCTCTTGTCGACGAACACCAACGGAACCGAACAGTCATCGAATAAGGGCTCGTGAAGATACTCCAGGTAGCCGGATACGTCCTCCTTTTGTGCCTCAGCCGCACAGTCGAAGATGTGGTCTCGTCGAACCAACGAGCGGAAGTGGACGTGTACCCGATTCCACCACACCGGCGAAACGGCGTGTGAGTGTGACCTTGCCTTAAAGTAATACTCGCTCTGTTCATAGCGCAGGATGCTTTCCCTGGCCCTTCTCCCCCATCTTCTTTCTGGCCATATGCACTGACCGACGTCGTCTTGCAGGGCAGTACCTTCAGGACCTCGTCCAAAAGAGTTTGATACCACGCTCGTCTATCATCTCGGACCATGTACAGTTACCAAAAATTTCTGTTGTTTCATAGTCGACGATCCATGTTATCCTTGCCATCGCCTTGCTTTCCTAGCTGATGTTCACTACTTCAAATTCTAGAAATTTTATGCATAACTGATTTCTCGCACACATTTTGCTACGAACTTGCAAAGCACTAAGCAAATGGCAAAAGAGGATTCTTTGGGCTTCCATGATAGCAAAGATCTTAAGTCTGAAAATGTCAGCATCACCATGTCCTGGTAAGAGAAAAAAGGAAGAAAGAAAAAACATATATGACCAAGTGAGGCGGATATTAAGGTGCAACTAATGGAGAGGGTATATCAAAATTTGATGAAGGAATGGCCGGCGACATGTGACGATGCACGTTCGTGATGACAGAGAAGAACGACAGGAAAAGCAGAGTCATGTTGGATGGGTCTCTAACCGCATCGACATGTGATGATTCCCCAAAAACTTGACCTGGGTTCCTGGGCGTCGCCGTTTTGGTCATGATACTCGTCTCCTTGTGATACACCAGCTTCGTTTCCTCGTGCACGAACATTACTGATCGCCGGTGGTGCAGCACCAACTGTCGACACCATAGGGGAGGCACGACCATAGGGCTGGCTAGGGTAAGCTTCCTCGTTTCCATAATCCACGCCAGGAGTGGCATTCGCATACGGATGTTGTGGAACACCGTTATAGCTTGCTCTGTTCTGAGGTGTTGATATAGGAACGTTGACTTGAGCAGCCGCAGATAAGGGTGTGGTCTGGCCAGGGGTGGCACCTCCAGTGCCAGAGGTAAGCGCATTTGGGACCCTGCGTTGCTTTGACCCATGGCGAACAAGTGCAGGAGAGGGAGGGATAACCTGTGGGTTACCTTGCGATGTCCTCCTCCACTCGGCGTCACGTTGTCTTTCTAAATCCCGCCGGCGATCCTGGGGCTGGGCTGCTGGCGTATTCTGGACCTGGGACAAGACAGGTTGCTGACCCTACACACCACCATGTCCGTCAGTTCTCAGCTGGCTGATCGGATACACAAGACGCACCATGGAAGCTTCCCAACCTTTCCCACCTGAGAGTCCGATGAGCTGAGAAGGGAGGGAGGAGGGGCACATCCACACGCACCGTTCAACAAATTCCAGTCAAAGACACCATCATCGACATCGTTGTTATTTTTCATGACCTTGGCAAACAACTCTCGCAAGAAATCGTAGTCGGGAGTTTCTTCGAAACCAAGTTTGCGGACATAGTTCAGATAGATACCAAATTCTTCTGGAGAACTGGTAAGAAATAAAGAATGGAGCCAGGTTCAGTAACGAACCTGGGTAACCCTCACATAGTTCTCTAATTTGCGTGTTTTGTTTCTTTTCTCCGATCTTCTCGTACTTCTGCTTGTTTGTTGCGGCTTTCAGGCCTTGCCAAGGCAAGCTGCCACGGAGGAAGTACATGAAGACATGGCCAAGAGATTCCAGGTCGTCCCTGCGTGATTGTTCTGCCAAGTAAAGTATTATAATGAGGCGGCACATTGACCATAAACTCCGACGTACCCCGTCCTAAGTGCGTATTGATGCTCATGTATCGGGCAGTGCCGCTAAGACTCTTTCGTTCACGGTAGGGAATATGCTGTTTCGTCTTGGGGTCACGGTATTGCTTAGCCATGCCGAAATCGACCACATGAATGACTGTAATAAACCTTGTTGAGGGTTTGGG
>JBBPKD010000007.1:0-80782 GCA_038089075.1 Singerocomus inundabilis
TACATACTTTGAACGTCGTACGTCCCCGTCCACATGGACGCACACCTTGTTCGACAGCAAGTACAGCAAGTGCACACAGTGCAGTCTAGGGTCGCTTCGGAGGCTGTTTGTTCGACGCAAACGTGGGTACGAATCCGACGCGCGGACGTTCCTGGCTTGTCCCTGCAGATTGATTCAGGGCATCCTTGGAAGGCCAGACTCGTTTTGAAACGGGCACGCTGACGACGACGCTTGCAGGTGCTGACAATGGACCCCGCCCAGCGAGTGCTCCACCTGCAACCCTGTCTACTTGAGAAACGAATACGTAATCACACCAGATTCGAGGGTTCCCTTGGATCGATATGGCCGATGAACATCAGGTTGGGTGTACTTGTGCTTCCACGGCGGTGGGTCTATTGTTAGCAGCCACGTTCAACCGTCTCGTACGGCGATTCGACGCGACCAATATAAATACTGTAGGGTCCTCGCTCTCACTCTCCCATACACGTGTATCAATCGCCCTGCGTTGGAAGACGACAAGTGTTCAGCGCCCGCAGTGTGTCCGTCGTGATTGGACCGGTCCACCTTGACTTGGGTCTGCCGGTGATGATCGATCGTGAACGAGTGCTCCAACCCGTTGTCGCGCAAGGCCGGCGTCGCCCTCATCGCCATGGGTCGTCCACGGGTGGCGATAAATGAATGAACGCATTTCGGATGATCGCGACACATTTGCTCGTCCGTGGACGCTGGCCATCGCCTCCAATGTTGCAGATCCATCGCTGGGCCCTCCTCCTCGTCCCCCTCTACGCCCATTGTCGGGCCGGAATCCCTCCCCTTGGGGTTGCGAGTGAGGACCGGTCCGGTATGCGTTGCTATTCCGGGATCACAATATAGACATACGCGAATGGAACATAATATAAACATATACGCAGACCCATAAAGTTTGTTTCTCGTCATACCAGCAGATCGCATCGCAGTCGTCAATCCACATAGACCTGTGCATGGCGCTGTGTGCGATACCCGAGTCGGTCGACTTCTTATTGTTACATCCCAATCCGTCTCGTCGCTCAGAGGAACAGGAAATCGCGTCAAAATTTTAGCCAGTCTCCATTGAGATTTCCTTTTGGATCTGGCGGGACACAAGGTTCCGTCTGTGGGATGTGAGCACATGACGGTCAGAGTCCTCGACGCCCACTGTCGGCGACAACGCGCCAAAAAGGCACTGGGATGTGTCATTCGGTCCCGAAATACATATGCTCGCTTCGTGCCCCGTTTCGGGTCCTGCTCGAACAGCGACGTCGCATGCTACTCAGGAGTAACGTACTGCGTCTAGGAATATATAGCCTCTGCGCGCGATTATCGGCCCTCGATAATTTGCGGTGACAGTCTGACTGCGCGCCCCCCTTGTCCGAGAGATCGGCGGGGGTCGCGCAAGAAAATGGACAGAACACGCCGGATGCGAATGACCGCGCTGCGGTGCATCCCTCTCGTCATCAAGAAACGTGTCACGTCGACCGACGCAGACAATTCGAGCCAGCGAACGTGTGGCTCAGCGGAACTCGCGCTGAAAAAGCAGCGAAAAACTCGGCGCTGTGTCATCTCCGTGACAGTGGTGGAGCAGCACCGTGATGGTCGTACCGATTGATTGACACTGCACGTAATCCTTGGCCTTTTTAGCACCCCGAAGAATGGAAACCATGCCATGTGCATCTCAAGTTCATGATCGACCTGCGCACCTGGCGCCCAAAAAAGGGCCCAACTACTCATTTCATATCCATACGACATGGTACACATTCACACTACAAAGTTCATGGGTATGTTGACGTGCACTGACACCCAGTCCTAATCAGGGAGTATTTGCCCAAGAACCGCATCAGATGGGATTCCTAGGGTGACAATAAGCTCAGCTGGATCCATGCCAGTCACAGGCCAGTGGCGGAGCGGTTCTAGCTGATTAAAATACGTAGAGATGGCAGGAATCGCACCACTGTCAGCTCTTTGCACGATTGGATGCCAGCTGAGAATCAGGGCCGTAACAAGCCCCTGGAGTGACTGCGTCGGGCATGTGCCCATGTCTAGCTATCGTCTCGTCGGAACACATGGGTTAACCTTGATAGACGGAATTAAGACCACACCACCACCGACCGCCGTGCACGTCCATTGTGGAGAAGACACCTACGCCCCATGTCCTCTCCACAGTCGGATCTCTACGCCCTCCCACTCCCACGGGTGGCGTATGCGGACGCTTTACCATCGGGAATGTAGCGTCGTATTAGTTTACTCGCGATCAAGTTCCTCTCCCCCCTTTTCAGGTGAAATGAGGACACCCGGAGCTGAGGTTCGAACGTACTTGGATCGTGTCAGCATTCAAGTCATTGCCCACAAAAGGATCGTACCAGGCGATAGCCTGCTAACCGTTTAGCCAAGATCATTTCAGCCGTGTCAAAATCATGACTAGTTGAGAGGGTTATCCTGGTCAGCTGTCCTCGTATGAGCTTATCGGGTCATGTCCCAGGCGTGCTAATTCAGTACTTACCTCTGTATGTGCGATCACGACAGGAGGACCCTGACAGTACGTCTATAATTTATTCCGCATCAGGTACTATGGGAGAACCGAATGTTTTCGATCTGATGGCGGCACGCCTCTGTCGCGATAGAATAGACGGAGTTGGACACAACTGGACATCATTACTAGATGAGAGCTGGATGGGAAACGTTGGAGTAAACTATCCGTCACGGGTGATGAAACTGGGCGAGGGTGTTGCCCAGAACCAGCAAGTTGGACTCGCAGGAAAGGACACGACCGCGTCATAGGACGGTATTTTTCATAGTGGGGAAGAGGGGAGAAGGGGTGGAGGGAGCAATAGCTCCACCATCCCATCAGCATAACGCGCGACCCTATGGACAGTTTTGGGCGGCGTGTCCTTGTAGTCCGTTCCTCAAAAGACGAGATGATATGAGCGATCATATTTGCGCCGAGTGTCCTCAAGCACGTCCACATGCTCTGGTCTGTAGGATATCACATCCCTTGGGCGTTTGAATTGGGAAAAGGCTAAGCCACGTTGTTCGCTCATAGCATCAGGATGGGCCTGCCGTCGACTGTGCAAGCGTACCTCAGTCGAGACTCGCCCGAGCGAGGCGCTAGTCCGTGATGGGCATCCGCCATTCCCACCCGTCGGCACCTGTGTATCGTAACATGAACTGATCTGAGCCAAGCTGGCTTCTCTCCAGCTGCGCATCCTTGGAGAGGATAAAACGGGTGATATTGCAAGAAGCGATGGTCACGTACTGATGCGTTGGACTCATCCATGTCATATTCATCACCACATATCAGAGTCAGACACATCATCAAGGGGTCTGTTGACACCTCGTACGCAACAGGTACCCTCCGCCTTCTTCCCCCCCCCCTTGTGTCAGCACGCCATTCGAGGAGACGCTACGGCCGGTGCGCCGTTAGAGGGCGAGCCTAATCCATCGCGATCTTGGCAAGCGTGTTCGCCTAGCGTCGTGGACCACAAAAGTGCCCCAAATCCAACCCAACGGTACAGGGCTTACGTGGAACAGTTTGATGGGACTGCATTGAATACCCAGTGAGCACGCGACGATGAGATCCAGAACCAAAAGAATGGGTATTATTCGCGAACTCGGCTGCGAGCTGGGGTTTTGTTCGTTGTCCCCCAAACGATGGATTCATAGAACCGCCCATGGATACGGGACCTCGCGATATAATTGAACGCAAGCTCAGACGAACCGGTTTATGGAGACGCGAATGGCTAGACGAGGGGAGAAGGGGGGAGAAAGAAGTCCTCCTCGTCGATACCCGGGTATCCACCTTCTCATACCCAAGGCACCACCGTGACGACTTCTGGCGCCAACAACTCAGCATTTAATTAATTGTTTGGAGGACAGCTTCGGACGGTTGGGTCGACCAACAGACACCCTCCCTGCAGCCAACGCAGCGTGGCGCGTGCCAAGCAGTGCAGCGACACCCGTGCATCTGTCGTGGTCGTCGTCAAGCAAAGTCCTTGAAGAGTGTGCCGTATCTCGTGCGTTGAGCATTTGCATAGAGAGTAGTACAATCGAACATGAGAATGTGTGTCATCTGTCGCCATCAGACTATAGACATTTTGGCAGGACGCAGCCTCTGCGCTCGAGTTTCCGCTATCTCGTTGCGTTACCAAGAGCCATACCATCATGGGCTGTGTATGACAGGCTTATCGGCATGATAAGGAGGCTGTGGTGCTCATCGGCGTATCAAGCAGTTTTGGCAAGTCGGGTCGGAAACATATGTGTTGTCAAAAGGAATGAAAACTCTATCAGCGCTCCATACAAGCATGTCTAGTTACTGCAGCAACTTTTCTTTCTTTCTTTCTTTTTTGGCAAAGCTCCATGAATCCCACCTTATCATCACCTGAGCCCCAAGACCTGCTGGAGGAACCAAACAACGCTGGATAGGGAAGCGGCCCTCGACCAGATATCCTCTGAGAGTGCACGCGTGCGATCATCAAGATGGCACACCGTTCTTCCACTGATAGCGTTCGTGCCAACTAAAACAAATGCAAAATCAGAGAGTCCCCACTGTATCACTCCCGGATGATCCGCACCTCAGTTGGCTGATCGCAACTGTCCCAGACACATCATCTGCGTTTCTGAGGCGGATTTTGTGGTCCGCGGCTTTGGCGTGGTGGTGGTTGGTAACGGGGAATTGGCAAGGGAATTTCATAGCGTGGTGCGTGAGCATGAGAATAAGGACGCGAAGAGGCGGTAGAGGCATGGGAGGGATACGGGTATGGCTGTTGAGGAAGTGGGGCTTGGGCGGGCGCCCAGTGCACATGTCGTCGGGGCGGTTTCACCGCCCCCCGAGGCGGGGGGAACGGGGGGACTTGTTGGCTACTCAGATATTTCGAAGGGCGGGGAGGGGGTAGGGCTACATCCCGTTTCTGAGAAGGGTGGAAATGAATGTGGAGGCATTGCATGAGCTTTGAAGAGCCACGTTGGAGAGGTTGAGGTCGTGCAAGAGGTCGTGAGGGTGTGCGCACAACGGGTCCTTTGCGCCCAGCTGTAGGCGCACGAGGTACAGGGGCTGACGAAGACTGATGTTGATCACGGTGATGTCCTCGTCGAACCTGAGGAACGGCCTGCGGAGCTGGAGCAGACCGTCTCCCGTTCACGCGCGTGATTGTTAGAGGCGGACGTTGATGATGACGTTGCCCCCGAGCATCACGCGCTGGACCAGGCTTGGAGAACTTTAGCCAGTCGAACGTCATGTCGACGCACAGTCGCACTGGGGGGGGAGTACGAAGGTGGTGAGTTTCCTGCTCACAAGGGACATTAAGAGGAGCTGGTAGATGATAAGGACCACCATGATGTGAAAAACCCAAACAAGGAGCTGCCGTGACATTCTTCTCTTTCCTGCAAGGTCAGACAGGAGGAGGTCATCAGACCAATCAGCAGATTGCGGCGTTTGTGAGTCTGTGCTCGAGTTCTCGAAGACGTTTCATCAATGTGTTTCCGCAAGCACCTTGACACACCGGAGATGAGCACCGCTCGTGACCATACACAACACGCGTTTTCGTTGGGACAATTATAAGATGCAACATTCCATTCACCAACTTGGATAACAAGATACGGCGACCATCGACGAGGTACGGCGCTGTCGGTTTGTCAGCGAGGTAGGTACAACAAACCTTTTTGCGACGTAGGCCAGGAAATACATCTCATACGCCCGCCGACATGATAGACAAGAAAGCTACTTGCCCTGCTCTCTGTTCCTGCCTTTTTGCTTCTGTTAAAAATTTTTACACTCATGCACAGCAAAATTATTGGGGGGGAGGCTGGAAGCTGGAAAAAGACGTTCGTCACAACCAAGATTCATCGGCGGCGGGAGATGATTACCCAGGAGGGGGGGGACCCCCGAAGCCCGGAGGTGGTGGGAAGGAAACACCAGGCGGGAAGCCTGGAGGCCTGAAACCAGGAGGGGGACCAGGCATGCCAGAGGGAGGGAATGGCACTGAAGGCCGTCCCATCGGCGGACCACCCACTACAGGAGATCAGGGGAATGGAAGCAACACTGCTACAGAAACCACGCACTTGGAGGCATCATGCCCATACCACGACCAGCAGGCATTCCACGGCCAGGACCGACAGGAAGCTATACGTTCGGTTCCATTAAACGTTTCATGAGGCATGAACTAAAAATGGGCACGCACGACATTCTTCTTATCATCGTCAACAACTGGAGGCGGACCTTCGACGCTCATGCTGACTACTGTTTCGCCACGGAGAATCACGAGACCAAGAGTGCGCTTGATCTCTTGTTCAGGGGGTGTTTCCGTTTCCCCTGGCTTTTTCTTGGGCCTAACGCGGCGGAATTCTTCACAGTCTGCGAGGACTAAGTTCATATGCCTGTCAAAGGCGAGCATTTGTCCAGTTAAAGCACGACCGTCATTGATGGTGACTTTCAGCCGCCAGTTGATGAGACTGAGCATCTTTCCACCTTTTGACTTTGGAGGAGGCTACATTCGTTTGGAGGCAAGTCAATAAAAACAATTGTCCTAGGATCCGTGAACGATACAAACCATGATGGGCGCGATTAGGATATGGCGCAAGTACAACAAGGGATATGGAGCAAACGAGGCGACATAGATTTCGTTGTACAAATACTCGCAAATACAAATGGTGGCGGGGACGTGAACGACTTCTGGCAGTGGTCGGGTAGTACTGTACTAACCATGAGCGCCTCAGGATTGATAAGTTCTTTAGTATCTGAGTCATCGTTTGCAGATAGTGTCGATGACAGAAGTCCTGGGTTAGTCAGTACGTGGCATTTCGGAGGTTTCCTCCGAAGACTCGCCTTGGTCTTAAAATGCGACACAAGTGCTCGTAGTTCACACATGCTGCATCATACATCATGCCTATGGACACACCGATAACCCGCATACTAGGTTGGTTGAGTCTTCTCATGCTCCAAGGTCGTGTAGATGACGCCCTTGCCCCCTAGGTGTAGAGGTCCCCATCGTCGCGGCTCCGATGGCAGGAGCAAGTGGGGGCTTATTAGCAGCTCAGGTCACCGCTGCGGGAGGCTTCGGCTTTGTGGCAGCAGGTACGATGATACGTCTCATTCGACCAAGCTGACTGATCTCTGGAACCATGATAGGCTACAGGACTGCCGAGAGCTTGATGGACGAATTATCCCTCGCTCGTGAATCACTCCAGCTAGCACACTCGGACCCTCTCCCAATTGGTGTTGGCTACCTGTGCTGGCAGTTGGAGAAACCCACGGCCAAGCCGGAGGTCATGCTGTTGGCCGCCCTCGACAACCACGTCCACGCGATCTGGCTGGCGTTCGGCAACAACCTAGCAGAGTGGATCAAATTCATACGCAATTACGACGCTGAGCACAAGCGCGTTCGTCAGACGACTATCTTTGTCCAGGTTCCTTCTGTCAAGGAAGCCCTTGTCGCCACCAACGAGTGGAAAGTGGACGTCCTTGTTGCCCAAGGTTCGATATTCTCTTTTTACGGTCAAAGTTTATATTCGTATACGTTGTTATAGGTAACGAGTCCGGGGGACATGGGTATGGCTCTGCACCACCGCTCTTCACACTGGTCTCCTCTATTCTCGCCGCGTTACCCAAAGACGGACCTCCGCTCTTAGCAGCAGGTGGGCTGGTTACCGGCGGTCAAGTCGCCTCTTTTCTTGTCCTCGGAGCAGCGGGTGCAGTGGTTGGAACGCGCTTTTTGTTGACTCCGGAGAGTCTGTATAGCGACGCGCAGAAGAAAGCCCTTGTGGCAGCTAGATCTGATATGACAGTGCGAACGATGGCGTTCGACCGTGCGAGGGGAACCCTAGATTGGCCAGCGGGCGTTGATGGAAGGGGGCTATACAATGACACTGTCAAAGACCTAGACAGCGGAGTTGACATTCAGACCGTAAAGGAGAAATTCGAACGCGGTATCTGCGACGGAGACCCCGACCGAATGCTGGTGTGGTCTGGCATGGGAATTGGGCTGGTGTCGGAGATCAAGAGTGCCAAGGTTGGGTTTGTGGCATTGTTGATGGTGCGCTGGCTGATCATCATTTTTGACTATGCCGTATAGGAACTCGTCCAGGAGCTCCATGATGACATGTTGCACCGGCTCAAGGTCGCTTCGGTGCTTGTGCGATAAGGAGCAACAATGTTTTCGAATTTGATTGATGATAAGATAGATGGAACTAATTTTACATCCTCTGCCCACTTTGCATGCGTTCCCACCGTCTCAAAAATGGTTGCTCAATCAATGGCCGTCGCTGACGATTTGGCAAGGTGGATCCTTCAAGGTTAGCACCCGGTGGACCCTCAGCGGAGATGGCCGTCCACCATCGCCTCCAGCAAAAGCGGAACACGGTGACATTCATTCATCAGTGTACAGTGATTAGGGTACATCGTGTTGCATTCTATTGCGACACAGCCCTGCCTTACAACCGTCCTCAGTGGACAATTTCCACCGTCAGGTCTCCTTGGTTTATCGAGTCACCTAAGAGCCAGAGTCATGGACTGATTTCGACACGGGTAACCCACACACACCTTCATGAACGACGACACGTTTGATGTGGCCAGAAACAGGTGCAGTGACTGCGGATTCCATCTGAGGACCCTCATGGTCAGCTGAGATCAACAGGATTGCATAATGCCTACTCACCTTCATAGCACTCAGGACTGAGGGACGAACCATATTAAAAAGGTGTTTGGTGGAAAAAACTGGTTTCACTGACCGCAAAGAGGATCACCCTTCTTGATTTCCTGACCCTCCTTGACTCTGACCTCGACAACAACACCTGACATCGGCGCACCCACCGAGCCAGGCTCAGACGTTGCCTTCTCCCGCGAGACTGTCTCCACTGCAGAGTTCTTGTCCTCCACAGACACCGCACGCACCTCACCGAGGAATACCCGTCAGTAAAACCCCCGTGTAACATCGAACGACCTCGGTATTACCTCGCCATTGACTTCGAACCAAACATCACGTTGGGCACGGCCCTCAACGACGGGGCCTATTGCCATCAGACGGATGATAAGAGTCTTCCCCTTCTCAATGGAGATGTGCATCTCTTCTCCCGTATCCGGGCGACCCAAAAAGTACCGCGTGGGAAGCACGCTGTATTGCCAGACTGGTCTATATTAGTCTCCGAATACAAAAGATCACACACCTCAGGTCGCCGTATTTCTCCAAGAACACTTGGTATTCTTCGAACACCTGTCGGAGTTATATTGAATGGACCCGCTGACGGAAACAAAAATGGTACAACAAACCTTAGGGTACATGACGTACGAAGTCACATCTGCGTCAGTGATGTGTTTCCCGAATTTGCTGCGCAGGTCGGCCTTGATCTTTTTAAAGTCCAAGGGTGCCATCGTAGCACCAGGGCGGCCGTCGATTCTTGGCTTATCCCTAATAACCTTTGTACGCAATGGCTCTGGGAAGCCTCCCACAGGTTGGCCAAGATAGCCCTGGAAGAACTCGACAACAGACGAGGGGAAGTCAAGCTGGTCTGCACGAGAGAGCACATCCGCCTTGGTGAGGGAGTTCGACGTCATCCATTGTGCAAAGTCACCAACCACCTTGGATGATGGTGTGACTTTAACAATGTTCCCGCACTAGAAGACGAATGAAGCTTTCAGATGCGACTAATAGTACTTCCTCCTCACAAGCTGATTGGCCTCGATATATTTCCTCTTGATTTCTACGTGTAGTGTATTAGTAGGGGAAACGTCTGGATGTTTGTAAATATGGTCCACCTGTCCATTGTGCTCCGAGGCCAAGCTGTGCGGCTTGAAACTACCCAGCCAATAAGCCAATATGCAATACAGATGCCACGAGGTTCAGTCCCTACCATGAGATTCGTGTATTGTCCTCCTGGCATTTCATGATCAAAGACACTCGAATCCGATGCACGGACATTAGCCTCGAAGCAGCTATAAAGCATGCGAACTTGACTCCAGTACGAGTTCAGTGCCTGGATGTCAGCATAGCGGATTCCCGTGCCCAATTTTGTCTGCTCTAATGCCATACAAACCGCTCCCATCGACGGTTGCGAAGTTAACCCAGACATGCCTTGTAGTGTTAATTAGTAATGTTGATGTGTTCGTATAACTTTTAGACCTCACTATCAATGGCAACATCGACGATATCTGCGCCAGCTACCGCGGCCGCCAACATAGACGCAGTCGCGATCCCAGCCGTGTCATGAGAATGGACGTGAATCGGAATATCAGGATACCTCTCTCTGATGGCTCCTATAAGGCTGTTGGTATCTGGCGCTTAGTTCACATTGCACAGAATAATCACGACAAAGATTACTCGCAGTTTCGCTGCCTCTGGCTTGAGCAGACCGGCCATATCCTTCACGCCAAGAATGTGAACGCCCTCATGGACAAGTTTATCGATGAAGTCCAGATAGTACTCAAGAGTGTACTTTGTCTCCTTAGGGTTAGCGACATCACCGCTGTAGCAAACAACGGCTTCGACAACCCCTCCAGCTTTCTTTGCGGCATCAATACCAAGCTTCATCTGGACGAAGATCAACACAAATGGCATCAGATCGATGTGCTCAGCTCCTTACATTTTCTGTCGAAGTCATATTAAATCAGTAATTGGTCGGCCACTAACCACTATAACACTTACCAAAGTAGTTCAAAGAGTCAAAGACACGGAAGATGTCAAGGCCATTCTCAACAGCTTTCTTGGAGAAGTCGTAGATGGCATTATCACTGCAACAGAAATGAACAGGCACTATGAAAGTTTCTAGGAACTCACGGATAGCTGGTATATCCAACACCATTTGCACCGCGCACGAGTGCTTGGAACGGAATATTAGGAACCAATTTCCGAAGAGTACGCTAACTGCATGTCAGTAAATAAACCATGAACGCATCAGACCTCGACGGACCAACCGATCCCAAGGATCCTCATACAAGAACCGCATGGCGACGTCAAATGTCGCACCGCCCCACATCTCCAGACTGAATGCATTGGCAAGGGCATAGCTGGTCTCCTTCGCGATATTAACCATATCAATTGTTCTTAGGCGGGTAGCAAGGAGTGATTGGTGAGCATCCCGCCATGTTGTGTCCATGATAAGTGTGCCTGGGTATTCTCGTACGGCCTTGGCGAAGGCTTCGGGGCCATGCTCGACGATGATGTTACGCCAGCCTAACTGGCAGGGCAACACTGTATCAATGGGTGGACCATCTGGGTCGTCATGGCTCTCCAGCTTTGGAATGGCAATCTCGTCTTTGAAACCTGGTTCGCCGGATTGACCCTTGATAGAACTACCGTTGACAGCGAGATCTCCGAGGTATGCAAGGAGCTTCTGAGCACGGTTCTGGCTCTGCACGAGTTTGAAGAGTTCTGGAGTGTCATCAATAAACTGAAATAACGTGAATAACACAGCACACCCTAGAGCCTCGATACATACCGTTGTCCACGTCTTTCCGCCAACGAAGACATCATGCGTGAGGAGACGGAACAAGAAAGGGATATTTGTCTAACAGGGACATTAACTCAGTATCAAGATTATGCTCATTTCTGCCGACCTTGACACCACGGATGCGGAACTCGACGAGAGCACGGAGCATCTTGCGACGAGCAACCTCGTATGTCGTGCCGCTCACCGTGCACTTAACGAGTAAGCTATCATAGTGCGGCTACATAGAAGCACACGCTTTAACCCAATACAACCGCAAACTTTTCGGCTGCTTACTGTGATCTGTGCTCCGGCGAAACCAGAAGATGCGTCGAGACGAACACCGTTACCACCTGCACTGCGATATACCTCGATTTTCCCAGTGTCGGGTTGGAAGCCAGCCGCCGCATCCTCAGTGGTAACACGACACTGAATCGCAAAGCCTCGACGAGTGATAGCCTCTTGCGTCAGGCCAAGCTGGGGCAGAGTTGCACCTGCGGCAATCTGGATTTGGGCGGCGACGATGTCAATGCCGGTGATCTCCTCTATGAATACCATGGAGTTGCATCAGGAACAAAAAGCATGAGCACGGCGACCAGGTTCGTACCCGTGATCGTATGTTCGACTTGGATACGAGGATTAATCTCGATGAAATAATGTCTACCCAACTGGTCGACCAAAAATTCGGCAGTTCCAGCGTTCCTGTACCCCACGCTTTTGGCAAGTTTGATGGCATCAGCTAAGATAGCTTGGCGGAGCTCATCAGGGAGATGTGTGGCAGGAGCGACCTCAACGACCTTTTGGTGACGCCTTTGCACTGAACAGTCACGTTCGAATAGATGGATAGTATTACCAATCGCGTCGGCCAGAATTTGAACTTCAATATGCCTAGGGCGTTCGATAAAACGTTCGATGAATACTGTACCATCTCCGAAAGCGGACTTGGCCTCGGAAACAGCGCGTTGGAATGCATTCTGAAAGTCAGATTGTTCGCGTACGACGCGCATACCACGACCGCCTCCACCCATGGCGGCCTTGATAATGACTAAAAAGGAATTATCGGCCAATTGCACGGAGGAGCGTGCATATGAACTGGTCTACCTGGGAAGCCATACTCTTTGATAAATGCCTCCCCATCCATATACGACTGGACCGGACCTGGCGTTCCGGGAACAACTGGTACGCCAACTTTCATGGCTGAAAGACGATGTGTCAGTCACAGATGTGGGTACCATCACGTTGATGCATATACCCAATGTACGTGCTTTTGTCTTATCGCCAAGTCCATCAATGACTTCAGGGGTGGGTCCAACAAACGCGATACCAGCTTGCTCGACCTTGCGTGCAAACACGGCATTTTCAGACAAGAAGCCATAGCTACAAAGACATTCAATACAGATGTCATACGGTAAGCAGCTGAGGTTACCCAGGATGGATCATGTCGACGCCATGTTCGAGAGCGATTCTGATGATGTCCTCTTGCGCGAGATACGCACCGACGGGGGTCAGTCCTTTCCCCACTTGGTACGCTTCATCGGCCTGTCAAACATGTTAGGGACCATATACTAGTTTCACGAGTGGCATCACACCTTCTGGCGATGAGCGGAAAGACGATCTTCGAATGAATAGATTGCAACGGTGTGCATAGCCAGCTCATGGGCTGTCCGGAAAACTCTGATAGCGATTTCCTGAAGAATACAATTACACGGAGAAGATCATCGAGCCGAGAGTGCAAGTCAACTCACCCCACGGTTTGCGACAAGGATCTTGGTGAGGGGCCCGCTGTGTCCGGCGGCCTTCCTGCGCATGGTCTGGATGTTGTGCACAGGCGTGCCAGGGGCACTTGGCGACGTAATGAAGGTGTGGGCGAGCCTAGGGGGGTGGAGAGACTGTGTAGGAGCAGCCATGATGATGGGAGGGAATGAAGGGAAGAAAAGGCCGGTAAATGGTTTTAAGTGGCGAGCGCCCTGATAGTGGCCAGACTGACTAGCGCGTAGATTACTCCAAGCAAACGTAACTCCCGTCCGCCATCGCCCATCCGTCCGTCCCGCTTCGGCGCCTTCCGCATCATCCAAGCTCATCACCACTATAATAACACTCCATCCTGCGTGCCAAGCGACAAGGCGCATAGATGGAACAGAACTACGTGGTCTGTCTAACCCAGCACCAGTGCAGGGTGCCGTAAATGCACTTGATATTGATGCTAGTCACGCATACCGCGGGAAAGATAAATATCACGCCATTCAGTTCCGATTAGAGAGTGGTAGAATACTCTGTCCCTTGCTCTCCAACTTCCTCTGGTTGTTCTTTGCGATCGCATACATGACACCCGCAAAAAATCCAACCCCAATCGCGGAAACAGATCCAATTGTAACTGCATCACCGAAAAACAGCATTCCTGATGCAGCCATCGGGAGCTTGTTTAGCGCGCCAACCATACTAGGATCTAGCATCAGTCGCTGTACTCCCACTGATGCAATAGACGGACCTGTATGTTGTGCTGCTCGTAGTTCGGACGCACCACGCTGTAGTATATGATATGCCAACCGCTACTGCGCCAGAGAATGCAATAGCAAATAGGAGCAAATATCGCGTCTCTTCTGGGCTTCATGAGAGCGCCTGATTGTTTGTATGCAGATGCGACTCGAGGTGGCCGGGTGTACTTACAAGTTACGAGCGATATTCTCCATTCGCCAGTCTTCCGACAGGATCGAAAACACGATCAGTATAGGGATCGACAACAAGTTATTGTAAAACATCGAATCCCAGTCGGAGAACCCCGTGATTTTGATACGTCTTCGCATTAGCAGAACCTGTCAGACATTCCGTATCAGCATTTCTGCACGGAAAGGTCGAAAAGAAGCTTACATATGCAGCGCTCGCTAAGCAATTGAGTAGCATCCAAAAGTACCCTATATGCAGCCTTTTCAGCATAGTGGAAACGAGCTCCAGGCCAATACCCATAGCTGCACTCGCTGGTGGAATGTCGCTAGCTGTATCTGCCACGTTGCTCACGTCCGTCCACGCTGCAAGTATCGACGACAATATCTGATATTTTACAAGTGGGCATGAGCTCATTTGCAGCCCGTCTGCATTGTTACAACACAACACTCACCATTAATAAGAACGATATCATCGTGAGTCCGGTTATCCGCCCACTAAACCATATAACCTCCCCATATGCCTGAAGTAAAAAGAATAGAAAGACAAGGAACAGCGTTAGGCTCGAAGTGGCACCTACTATGAGGATGATGGTCAGGTTCTTGAAAATTGTGTAAACCGGTATGGTGAGGTATTGCTTCGAACAATTGACTCAGAAACGAAGGGGAGAAATCCACGTGTTAGATGCTTACGAGACTCTTAGAGCCAGTGTATATGACACTGACGAGCAGGGCGCTCACAGGAAGCCATGCTTTCGCATCTTGAGTGCTAAAATCGCGAAACGAAATGATGCCCAGTTTCTTGACAACATCCACACATCCAATACAGACGATACTTTGCAGAGAGAGTAAAAAGAAAGTCATGTTGAAATGACGCCCAGATACCACAAACTATGGTGGGTAAATAATTTGATACGGAATGTGCACGGACAACATACTTTGTTCACGACAGTCATGAAGATAGAAGCAATGCAATAAGAGACAATCGACAGTCCTGAACACTTGCTCTATCATACCATGTTTGGCTTCAGGCTGGCATCTGCTCACCTGCGGAGGAGACAGCATTGCTATTCTTTTGGTTGCCTGTCGCAATATTCCTCTTTAATTCTGCTACATCTTCCTCGACCACATCCTTTAATGTCACCATGAGTTGGTTAATTAAAACCTAGACCGTCAAGGTCAGGATGCAGTGTACAGTTGGTGGGGTTGGAAACGATGCCTGTGAGCCACTAGTAAGACTTACGTCATACGGCACTGCACGTTTAGATGGTGTCGCTCATTGAAACCCCAACTCTACAGTAGCTAATACCACGGTGGTACTGCACGGGAACAAGGAAGTGCGAGCGGGCACCCGAAAGGAGCCAAATTTCCCAGCTGGCTTGCAGGAGCACACCTCACTATGGGTACAGCATCGCTGCCGATAAGAATCTTCCCTAGTCACACCATATGCTACCAGCCACTCGTTAGATTGTGCTTATCACACTCCCCGTGGTTGCTTAGTTCTGGGAGCCAACTTCCTTCAATGTCCGTTACAGCTAGTAGCTCCCCGCACAGTTCTGGAAGGGCGGTCGTAGAGGTAACCTACTGACGAGAGCTTTCGCCGGTTCGAAACTGCACCCAGTCCTGCTCCCTTACTTGTCCCTGCGCATGCTGTACGCGGGCTAGGCTAATATTCAGATTGTCCCTTTTGGCACACAAACATACGATACCCTGGTGCCCCCACTCAACCAACTTTGATCAACTTGAACCCGCTGTCATAGTATGCACCAGACACGACTCCAAGTGAGAGCTCAAATTAAGTATCCAAGCAGTGTGAGCACTACCGATAGT
Organism: Singerocomus inundabilis; assembly: GCA_038089075.1. Taxonomy (NCBI): domain Eukaryota; kingdom Fungi; phylum Basidiomycota; class Agaricomycetes; order Boletales; family Boletaceae; genus Singerocomus; species Singerocomus inundabilis. Next base: position 15,915 of record JBBPKD010000007.1, read on the forward strand.
CCGTCCAACTACCACATCTACATTCTAGAAGCTTCCTCCAGTTGTATCGTCACCTCTTCTAGTCCGGGTATTTTACTCTTTAACAGCGCATCCACACGTTCCAGTACACTGTCGATGCCCAATCGTTCGTTGCTTGCCCCATCGTTCGAGGAAACAGAATACGAGAGTTGGACATGGATAGAACCAATAACACTCGACGAATCTTTCGGCCAAAATCGTGGGGAAGAATACGACGCGAGACCTTCAACGTGTTCGAGCTACATACCACGACACACGTCAAACATGGTAGTTCTTTTGGTGGACCGCCGAGATCACATACCTCTTTCAACGCTATTTCAATCATTCTTCCCTTATCTCCTAAATCCAAGCTAAGCACCCGCCCGGTGTCAATGACGAGGGGGACTACGCTTGCAACAATGAGCACAGCAATGAAGAGGGATGCGATGGGATCAAAGCCTGTCCACCCATAGTACTGAATGAGGAGTGTTGAGACAATAACTCCCACCGAGCCAAGGGTATCCTGATACCATTGAGACTCGTCCTAGGAAAAACAGGGGGGATCATACCGCCATTACGTGTAGAAATACTCCACGCATGTTGTGACTGTGACTTTCGTGAGCATGATCGTGTCCATGCAAGTGAGCGGTGTCTCTATGTCCAACGTCATCACAATGATGCACAGGATGATGGTGATGCTTGAGTGTGCTGGGATAATTGGGTGAGATCGGCGAGTCCACTGGAGATGACAATGGAAATGGAACTTGAGCTGTAGCTGCTGAAAATGTTTGGTTGTTTTCGGATGGAATCTGAAGTGATGGGCCACGAGAATGAGGCTTTCGTCCCCTAATTGTCGAAGACTTCGGACTGTGCTGGGTTTGTTCCGCATCAGTACGAGAAGAGTGGGAACCAGAAGGTGACTTGTCGGGATGCTCATGCATAGACGAATGGGTATACGAAAATTCGCTCTCGTGTCGTTCGTGGTGGTGGGATTGCAAATGCGGATCCTGGTGCGAAGGTGCCACAGTAGCAGAGCCATGGCCCCGATCAGCACTACTGTGCTTACAGTGTTCGTAGGAATGGAGGGCATGCGAATCTGAGTTCTGGTGCACATGATGACCATGGTTATCGTGTGAATGTGAGTGATGCTTGTGCTCATGGTCGTGTCCGTAGTCATGCCCGCGTCCATGTCCACATCCATGGTCATGACTATGGCCCTATGCAGACCGTTGTCATACATCATTACCACCCAGTAATTTAATGCACGTACATGGTGGTGATGGTGGTGATGTCCTCCCATTGCGAACATGCCAAACAAGTTTACACCAAGTCCAAGAGAACTAACCAGTAGGAGTTGGCTCGTCGACATCTCAGGAGGGTCTAGGCTGGTAAATGGACGTCCTCAGACTATTAGCACGATCCTCGATATACCACTAACTTACAGTCGCTGGACCGCCTCGAACACGATGAAAATTGAAATCAGGATAAGAAATATTCCATTTGCAAAACCCGACAACGCTTCAATTCTCCCATACCTGTGGACGAGTAAAATATAATATATCGGAAGGGCTTCAGCATAATTATTTTTATACATCAGAACGCAAGTAAAACTTACCCGTAAGTGAACCGCTCATTTGGAGGCCACTTAGCCATGACTGAAGCTAGTAATCCGACGCCAATAGCCAAGCAGTCAAATGCCATATGAATCGCTTGAGGTCCGTAAAATCTCAACAAATGTCGAAATACAATTTGCAGCTAATCGCTCACCATCTGAAATAAGACCCAGACTATTCGTCCAGACACCGTAAAGCATTTGCACTAGCATGTAACACAAGTTGAGTGCTAAGAAATAAAAAATCTTTCTGGACTCATTGTCTGAGAGAATGGAATTCAGATAGAAGCGAACGAGCTTTGATATCGGTGTCCGTGGAGGAGACAGAGGAATCTGATCCTTGTCCAGATACTTTGCTATGATAAGGCAACTAAGCCATCAATCTCATAACTGCCATGCATCGTACCATAGTAGAGCATTGCGCCAAGCATGAGATCAATCCAATGTGGGTGCTGGGAGAATCCAAGACGTCCCAAGGCAATAGCAACGAGGAAAGCCGTGGGATAAGACAACAAAAACACTTGGACAGCTTGCTGAGTATTGTACTGTTTTGATTTGGTGTCTGGTGTCAAAAATATAGTATTCAGAGCGAGGAGAGGGAGAATAGCCAATGATAGCAGGGGGACAACGGGTGATGGACGAGAATCGAGCTGACGGAGTGAGGTGAATAACTACAGAGATGACGGAGAAGCTTACCAGCACTTGTCTGAAGGCATAGAGGGGAAGGCCAAGGAGTGCGGCACCTAATATACTGGCGGCGGTGACCATGGTAGGACTAATCGAGGGTGACAAGACATTCCGAAGATGCTCCAAAGCGTACGTAGCTAGGCCATAGAGTATGATACATGCATAGCCAGGAAGAATATTGGCGGGAGTTTTGTGAGACATGATAATATCGGCAAAAAAGGAGAGAACGAAGGAGGACACAACAATGAGGGGACGAGAGATCTGGCAGCGACTGAGTGGTAGTCCAGTCGAAGTGAGGAGACGTTACCATCGCGTCCAACCAGGAAGAAGTGAAATGGATAAATAGGATAACACTGTCAGGGAAGGGGTGAATTCTTCGCATGTGAGAGGGTAATATAATGAACGTGCCGAAGAGAAGGTAGTCGATAGAGGGCAGTATATAGTGCCGCCTGCTGTACGAAGAGCAGGAGGGAAGATACGCCTAACGCTGTCCACTACGGAATTCTTGAGGCAATACGAGTGATAAGGATGGCAATGGCCTACCTCGATATGAGGCCCCCTCGAGAACTCCAGAGTCAAACCTTCTCGGACTAGCGTGCCCAAGGCACCCAATACGAGAACTCTCATGACCACCCAGAAGACTCCGACATCGTAAGAGAGCAGGGACTCCTTTGCAGCAAAGAGTGCGAGGACGAAGAGGATGTTGGAAAGGAGTATCCTGGGAAATGCACTTGTGCCAAGCCTGGGACTAATTAGTAGGTGCAACAGAGTAGAGTGGGTATCAACGTACGAGACGGAAAGGACCCTCGTTGGCTGTAAACTGATCTTTCTACGCGTGCGCGCATCCAGGGCAGACATTCCAGCGAGTGGAACCGAGCACGCACATCCGAGCCGACGTGAGTGGTACAACCTGTCCAAACAAGGGAAACATTTCCCATCAGCGGTTGTACCCGAGTAAATTTTCTTGTCCTTGGTCTCAAACACCTTCAGTCAGGTAAGTAGTGTAGTTCAGTTTTTTCTTCGTTGGATGATCACAGATGACGAGTCCGACATGTTCTGCGCGAGGCTTCCTTGCGTCGTCCATCGTGACGAGTTCTTTCAATTTCTACCATTCATGCATATCTGATCCCCATTTCATGCCTTGCCACTAATTAGCCCGTTCTCCGCTGACTTCATTTCCAACAGTATGTCTCTTCCAATGGAGGATGATTGGTCCGATTCCGACGATGAACTCGGTGCTGGAATGGAGACGGACGTCCTGCTTGGCGTTCCCGACGGGAGGGTGGAGACCGATGCCGACCTCAATGATGCTGCAGTCTCTCGCATCGGTGGTCTTCCTGTACGAGCTCTGTCTCTTGTCCAATGTACGAACAACATGTCAATCCAGATTTCATTGTATCTCCGTTTTCAAGGCATTCCTGCCTTCACGGGAACCCCCCTTTTCTTCTTCCCAGTGCAAAGTCTGCTCGAGTCCGATGGAGCTCCTCCTGCAAGTATGGTGCCCGTTCGAAGGGAGTTCCATGGACCGTGCGTTGTATGTCTGGGGTTGTGCTCGCTCCGCCTGTCAAAGGCAGGCTGGAAGGTAGGCTAGAGTTAGTGCGAACAAGCAACGCGTCCTGAACACGAACAGCATACGGGCGTGGCGTGGTTTGAGGTATAACGCTGTTTATGCAGCCAAGCTGGACAAAAACAAAACGCGGAACCCCGCTTTCCCGCCCAAAAACTTGACGTCGGCCAACCCATTCTCTGTGAGTAGACACCGATATTCACCCCCGTTCTGCTGACTGGTTAGTCACTCAGATAAAAACTACTACCGAACCAGCGACTTTTGGTCTGGGTGATCAAATTTTCGGTAACCCAGAGGTCAAGGTCACGGATCAGCTCAGGCAAGACTACGATGGCGCTGATGTAGAGAGTGACGGTTCCTCGTCGTCCGAAGACTCGCTCATCACAGCTATGACCTCGACGAAAGTAGCAGATTCATTCTGGGCCGCAGCGCCGTCCTATCCTGCAGTATATCTTTCGACATTATCCGAATACATTCCACAATCTACTATGGCAAAGGCCTTGGCGAGTGCAAAAATAGAGGATCCCCTCGAAGCGGACGGCAAATCCGGAAAAGATTCAACTTGGGCGCTGGAAAAGTACGAAAACTCGCTGAAGATAGATGACGTATTCGATCGATTCACAAAGCGCGCTGCATATACAGGAGAACAATGCATCCGGTGGGTCACCATTCCGCGTGTGGACGATATCTAGACTAGACCGAGAACCTGTCTCGCAGCTACGAACTCAAGGGCATCCCCTTGCCCTTTGCATCGGACAAGGTTTTCGAGCTATTATTTCCTGCCACTATCGAGGCACCTCTTCCCGTCACAAGGGCCGACTTCAAGGTTGTTCGGCCAACGAGGCACACCTACCACACGGCATCGATCCCACCGTGTCCTTGTTGCAAGTCGAGCCGGGTGTTCGAATGTCAATTGATGCCTAATCTGATCAACGTTCTAAGAGATTCGATCGATGACAAGAATATGGATGTGCGGAAATTGACAGATGAGCAAAGGATTAAAGCAGTGCAAGATGCACTCAAACGCAACAAAGGATCGGGGGACCGAGGAATGGAATGGGGCACCTGCATCGTATTTTCATGTGGGAACGACTGTTGCCTGAACGACGGAGGGCACGAAGACAAGGAATGTTGGCGGGAAGAATACGTGCTTGTTCAGTGGGACGAGTGAGATCGTCTGTACATATTGCAGCAAGGACGTGCTCGTCGTTGGAGACGGCGTTGCGAGTGCCTGGAAATACTTGACGTTATTTGTGTGGACGCGTTCATTACAGTATTGCCCAAGTTTCGTGTTGAGGCGCTCAAACGGCCCATGCACAGATCACCGCTCCATCTCCCATTGTCACCAACCAATGCCCCAGACGCTCACGCTGCCTTCTGCGTTCTCCCTGCCCAACGCAGATGGCGTCAACGACAACGTAGTCGAGCATGGCCTTGGCTCTACGGGCCAAGTTCAGAGGCTTCCTCACACTCGAGCACAGTTGGCCGCTATAGTTCGGCAGCACAGATCTCCATCCGAGGGATACGATGCCGATGACGGTGACGACTCGGGTCGTGTCAGCACTGCCCTAGTGAACAAGGTGGCTTCGTTGCTCGCCGACGAACAGGAGGACGTTCTCAAAAAACTTCTCAAGTCCGAGTGTGGTGTTGATGACGATATGGTCAGTACCTCGTCGCCGTATCCTCGCTCTACTAGCTCAATCAGCCCTATCGCAGCTCGAGCAGCATGTCCTCGACCTCATGCACAGACATCGCGACGACGTTGCAGGCGTTCCGTTCCTGTTCCTCACACCGACCAGACGCCCCTCACGACCGTCTTCTAGGGCATCTTCTCATTCCGTGCGGCTTAATAGACCTGATACCCCCTCCTCAGTTCCAAATTCCCCTTTTTCTATTGGATTACGTCGACCACACACCCCTATCGCATCCCCGCTTGTCGGTGGTAATGCACCTTCGTATATCTCCGCTCGCAGTGTTTCACCTATGAATTCACCCATGCTTGCGCACTCCCAAGCTAGCCAGGTCCACGTCCAGTTCACTACAAGCCTTCCTGCATCGCCCATTTCTTCACCGAGGTTGCTGAGTGCCAAAGCTACGGAATTCAAACCTATCCCGCGGCCACTGTCCGCTGCTTCCTCCAACCCCGCTACATTGTCAGGTCATGGTAGAACCGAGACTCCATCACCTGATTTATGGTCCCACAGTCCACTTAGAGCCACGTCGAATCTCGCAATTGCTGCACCACTTCTTCCTGATCAGAACATCCCCTCTCGGGCTGTCACACCGAGCCAACTCCGCTCCTCCACGAAGGTATGCGAAGAGGAGGAGGAGGAGGAGGAGGAGGACCCTTTTGATCCCTTTGCACCGAAAATGGCACCCCATTCGTTCCACCCGATCACAGTCACAGATTTTGACCAGTGGTCTGACTCAGCCCTCTCGAGTCAATCCCTTGATGACCTTCGCGCTGGGTATTACGCCACTGGATATGATTACGATTCTCAGTACGATACTTCAGGCGAAGACCCAGATACGTCCGGCTACCTCACTGATGGCATGACCCCTCTTGACGTGTTGAGCTCCGTGTTTGGTTCAACCCTTGCTCCATCTGAACTCGAGGAAGCGCTCTCTCAGAATGGATATGATTTCGAGAAGGCCATGGCCTGGCTCATCGATCGTGCGCTACCATCTCCCCCTCAGCACACGCAGACAAGAGTACAACCAATGGGTAGCCGTGTCACACTGGTCACCAGGGATGGTTCTGCAGCTGTGCTGCGTGGCGGACGATCTGGTTACACGAATGTGGCAAGGCAAGCTGTAAGAGGTACCAGCGTACGACCTGTCGTAGGTGGAAACCGAGTGTGCCGGTACTACCTCGCTGGCGAATGTTTGCGAGCAGACTGCCGATTCAGGTATAATACATTAAATTACGTAAGCCCACCGTCTCTGATCTGCTTGTATTTGCAGCCATGATCTCGAGCGGGCATTGTGCCGATTCTGGTTACGTGGGACGTGTGCAAAGCAGGATCAATGTGAATTTTTGCATCACCTACCTAAGGATGTCGACGTTGCGACTGTCACGAACGCCCTTTCCCGTACGAGTCTGCACCCCAACGGTGGGAATTCGACTGGAACTCTCAACCCACCTTCAGATGATTTCCCTGCGTTAGGCCTCGACGGCTCTGCACTCGGAAGGGGAAGGAGGGCACACGGAAATTGGCAACATGATCCTGGCCGTACAAGGTTTGCAGCCGCAGTGAAACGACCTGTACCCGCTCCGGTACCCGCAGACCGGGCCATGGTGGCTCGGCGTGAACTACTTTCCAGCACCAATTCTGCTGACAATCTCCAGCTCCGAACCACGATTGTCGCTCCGAAACCCTCCCCGCGTATCAAGCTGCGGCCTCCGGCGCTGCTGCCCACTCTACCGACCGGAGAGTCGATAAATAACCTCTACATGTCGTATCGTTCTCGAGCCCTGCAGCTCGGTGCAGCTCGAAATGCCTGTCTCTCGCGGGCTGCTGATGCATGGAGACGGGGTGATGGTGCTGCCGCCAAGCGATTCAGTCGGGAAGGCCATGATTTGAACGCGAAGATGAGCAATGAGATGACTGAAGCTGCGGAGAGGCTGGTGAGAGAGCGCGTCAAGCTTGCCGAACAAGCAGTCAAGAGCCGCGAATTGAACTGGTCAGACGATCTGTTAGACCGGAGTGCGCGGGGACGCGCGTGTGGTGGAGGGTTGGGGATATGTTTGGGTATTGCGAGTAAGGACATTGGTGGTGAATCGCGATTGTCTTCAGAGGAGAGGATGGAGGCCATGCTCGATCTGCATGGATTACACTCTAATGAGGCGACCGAGGTCCTTGAGGAATTCGTGCTTGCAGTGAGTGTTTGCGCGTGCTTAGCCGTGCTTTGTAGATGGACTGACTTGTTTCGAAAGTTGGAACGAGAACACTTTTTGGGTCTCGGTCAGAATTTCTATTGTGATGTCGCCTATTTCGTGCTGACCGTCTTCTAGCATATGCAGTCGTCGGAGAGGGGAAGCACACGGGAACCCAAGACCCGTCAAGGGGGGCTTCGCGTGCTCGTCTCGCTGCGGGAGTTAGAGAATGGTTGCATCGCTGGGGTTATCCGTGGAGCGAACGGGATGGGATCATATCCATCGATCCCCTGACACACTCTTGATGACGTGGCAGCACAGAAGCTCAACTAATATTCGTAAAGGGTATGGGTAAATGGTGTTACTGTACGATAGACACTGGGAGGCGGTGTTGATGGTAGCAATGTAGACGTCACGTGAGAGTGACCTGAAAAGGCAGGTGGTATGAGCGGCCAGGGTGGTTGCGGCAGACGCGACGGAGGCCAACCCTGACGTTGACTTGAACACCGACGTTGACACTGATCCATGTCCACCACCAACAGCTCCAACGACGCGCGAGAAAGACCTTGCTCCATCGACCTCACCCTCGAGCTCGAGCGCCAGCTGGACAATGAGCCGCTCTCCCCAACTACCCCTGGGAATACACAGCGGCCACAGTCGCTCGACCCGCAAATCCTTGCGCACATCGTCACAGACCTCAGGTTGTCCGTTGCAGAGGTCACTCGCCACCGAGACGAACTCGCCAACGCACTCTCTCAAATTCAAGCCAGGGAGAGGGATCTCACAGACACCCTGGCCCACATGACCGATAAGTGCTCCAGACTACAGGAGGAGCTCGACACTGCGAATAGCAAAGCAAAGGATGACGAAAATACCATCTCCGTGCTGCGGACAAAAGTCGAGGAGAGCAGGTACGTCACTCGTGTCCTGCGCTCTGCTTGATTGCTGACACTGCGCCTAGGCGGGGACTCATGCGTCTCCAATCCGAGAGTCGAAGACAGAGCCAAGTGCCGTCTGCGCTGGATCTCTCTAGGGCTGGTCTTGCCCCCCTAGCAGGTCCTCAATCATCAAAGCGGGCATCGTTTACACCGCTCACCGGATCAGGTGCTGGCCGGATCAATGCACACCGACGCATTTCTTCTGTTTCAGACTCGGGTCTTGCCAGGCTGGATGGTGGCTCACCACATAGCAGTCCCGGTCCCACAAACCTCGCTTTCCTCGACAACACCATGCTGGCAAACAAGCTGGCATCGTTGCCCAAGTCACCTGGGTTACTTGGCCGTACATCCCCACCACCTCCTTTCACGTTCCAGTTGGAAGAGTCAGGTGAAGCGGAGATGCTTCGCAAGCAGCTTGTTTCCACGCAGACAGAGCTGGACGAGGCAAAGCACGAGTTGAGCGAAGCAAATGAAGCACGTGAGGCGTCGGAATTATGCGTCAAGGCTCTTCGTGCATTCATAGAGGAGAACAATGTTGGGGCCTCGATGCCAAATGCAGGTGGATCTATAGTGCCAGTATCATCTTCGCAGGCCGAATCAAAGAAGAGCGCTCAGGCTGTGGGGGGATGGGTTTCAAGCTATGGCGAACCGAATCATTACCCAGGAATACTTTGGGCGCAGCAGCTATACCCATTACACCACCTACTACCACGTTTAACAACGTGTCATCACCGCCCCCTCAACCGCTTTCGAGGAAGCTTGGGGAATTCTTTGGAGGTCGAAGTGCCAGCATTTCGTCCACTACGCCCGTCAAATCGCCGCGTGCCGAGCAAGAAGCAATGTATAACGGACTGTCAGATACGTCATCCATGGAAGAATCTCTTGCTGAGCCTCCAAGTCCCCCGAGTGAGGATGCACGGCCAAGTGTGGTGGTTAGAGACACGACGAGCGTCATTTCAAGATCTTCGGCGAGGGATGTTGGTGCCGGTCCGGGACGGAAGATGGGTGGACTTTTTTTACCGTCTGGAGTGGACGAAGTTTTTGCCCCCGTTGCCATATGAGTGATGAGTCTTCTTATGCCCCTCTCACGTACTCGGATGGATTGATTATATGGAGTTGAGATCAGACACGGTTGAATACCACGGCTATTCGCCAAGTGCAGTACTTTGATAGACATGTTCTCCCGTATTACGACATATGATGATGAACTATGCATGTAGTGTACCGAATGTACTATTTTGCTCTTGGAAGCTGGTCCACTTCCGTCGACCTCGACATGTCATTTTTGATGAAACGCTTCTTGGTGTGGTACACACGTAGAGGATCGCGGGCATGGATTGACTGGATCACGGCGTGCCGACATGTGTAGTGTATCGTGCCAACCTAGCTTTTTGGGGGGGGGTCTCCATTTCTGTTGTGCCTGCTTGATCAATCCTGTCCCGTTGAACCGAATACTGCAGCCGCTGTCGAGCATGACCCTGCAGTCCGCAAGTGTCGATCTCGAGGGTCGGCTAGATTGTCTCCTGTGACGACATTATGCCACAGCACGGTCATATCGTGCACCTGTTGGGATACTTGCACGCGCGTGGAGAAACCAAAGCTCAAACGGTGAGTGTGTCGAGATGCCGTCATCTCTGCGGTGGACGTGGTTGCTGATGCACAGACTGGGCGTGATCCACGTGCCTTGACGAATGCGCAGTGCAGGTGACGTCTAGTGAGGCTGAGCTTGCGAGCGCGGTGGTTGTCAAGCGCTGGATGAGCATCCAGAGGTGGTGATGTGTGAAACGGAGATCGGGGAGTGGCCGTCTCCTGCTAATGGTCGTGAGTGTGTACCTGGGATGGTGTACATGGTATAATTTAACGTGGATTTCACACTGGAACCTCTCATGCATATAGTCATCTGATGGGTGGGCGTGTTCCTTGCCTCACGAATCATGAAAGGGGGATTGTTATCTTTGTCCAACGGTCGTCCGAACTCTCAGTTTCACCTCATCGCTCCGTATCTCCGCCGGAAAAAAGATCTTGCGGTTTCTCGGGGCGCATATATGCAGGTGGGAGAGCACGTAAGTGGAGTGTACCCGACGTGGGCCGGTGAACGGGTTGTCCTGTGTGATCGGTAGTAGGATCGAGTGCGTGTGTGGTGGCTTCTGAATCCGCCGAGAGGAGTGGACTTCCGGTCGAGGGTGGAGCGGTCCTGCCGCTGAAAAGTGTGGCAACGAGACATTCACGGCGTGGACATGCCGTACCTTGATGCGTGCGTGGAGCGGTGAGTGGTACGGGGAGGAGGGGGATGTCTGTGCGGTGGCGGCGGGGGAAGCGACGGGCGGGCGGGGTCTGTCGCGGGGATGGAGATTTCTTGCGAGGAGGAGGCGCGGCTGAGATCATCACGGTCGGAGGACGCGATGGCGTTGGTCGTCGGAGGGGGTGTCGAGGCACGGGCTCAGACTCGGAGGCGTGCATTGGAGGATCGGAGACGGAATTGTCCGCATATGGTCATCAACTCGGATATACGCGGCGGATTACGTATATCGAGATCTCGGAAGCTAAAATGCGCCGTTCGGCATATCCGGCGCTGACCGTGCGGGGGATAGGGGTCAACTCCGGGAAATTGCCATACTTGTCGACCCCGCTTCAACTCCGCGAATATTTGTGCCAGAAAGGGATCCATCCTGTGATCGATATGGACAATTTGGGCGCCCTCCCTGGCCCCTCGGAAACCCCTTCGAACCACCGCGCAGGCTCTGCTCCTCTTCTTTCCATCACGCCTTCCTCGCCATGGACTCTTTGTCCCCCTCGTCCCCCTCCATGGACCAGAGTCTCTTTGCAGACCCCACAAAGAAACGCAGAAAGGGTGCAACTCGTCTCTCTTGCGCAGAGTGTAGACGGTCCGCCTTGTTTCCCCCGTCAATTCCACACTCGCTCATCCACTTTTCAGCCTGAAGTTGCGCTGCGACAGAAATATTCCCTGTGGCTCCTGCGTCAAGCGTGGCTGCGGCGCGATCTGTCCCGACGGTACGTCATCTATCTCTCCCATTCCCCCCACGTTGTCATTCGCCCTCCCGGCAGGCTCTTTGACCACCGGTCAAGGCAATCGGTCTGTCCTCTTCCTCTTTTTCTCTCCACCCGCACCCTCAACCACCCCAGCTTTGTCCTCGCGTCCACCCAGGAACTACACGAAAAGATCACCGTCCTCTGCAATCGTGTCCGTCAGCTCGAGGATGGCCTCAGACACGCCCATGCCCTCGTCTCACCTGATAAGCACCCCCTCCTCTCAGACGATCTCCTCCAAATTAAAGCACCCATGCAACGAGAACCTCCCGGCCATCGTAACATTCCCAGAGGCGATGTCAAGGAGGAGGAGCAGTCCGGAGAAATGGTAGACGCTTTTGGCTCCCTGTCAATCAACGCTTCAGGTGGTGCCAAGTATTTCGGATCGATAGCCAACTCTTGGGTCAGTCAGCCACAGACCGACAACCAACCCCATTGCTCACTCGCTCCTTTTCTCTTCCTAGTACTTTTTGCAGGTAACTCATTCAAATCCCAGTCCCAATCCCAGTCCCAGATCCATCTGACCTGTCCTCAGAACGAGGGCTCCGAGTCACAGGAATCCGAATCCGGCCGCCTTGCCTCACTACAAACTATTCTCCCCCCCGAGATCCTCGCGCGGAGTGGTGCCTTCCCGCTTGTTCCGAGCTCTCATCCCCTCCAAGTCGAAAACGTCCGACTGCGAGAACTCTTTTGGTATCTTCCCGATCCACCCAAAGCACATTACCTCTGTCGAGCTTACTACACCCTCGGTGCTTGGATGTGAGCAACCCCCGTCTCCGCACATCGTCCAAACATGTTCATCCACCATGTCAGGTACAACCCAGTCGGCGAACAGGACTTCTTTGAGGAAATATACCCATTATTTTATGCACCAGATGCCGTCCCACCGGCCGACGACCCACTTCTTTCACACAAGCTCGCACTCATGTTCATGATTCTCGCCATTGGCAGCCTGATGGACATTAAACACCCAGCCTACAACATCGAGGCCGAGAAATACCATCAATTGGCACGTGCCTCGCTGTTCCAGAGCTCTCTCTTCGAGGATCCTACTATCAGTGCTGTACAGACATTGGCATGTACAGACCTCCCATCACAGCGATGGGATGCTAATTTTTTCGTCTCACAGTTCCTCATGACCTTCTTTCTTTTCCTATCCGACAGACACGGATCCAATTCTGGGACACGCTGGGCCATCATAGGCATGGCAATCAAGATTGCGCAGAGCGTGAGTGCAACCTGCTTATCAAGCATCTCTTGGTTTTTTCAAGCACGTGCGTTTCCCGTAATGAAAATAGATTGGGCTCCGTTAGTACTAGCGTTCCTTGGTTTGGCTAGACAACGGACGCTGACCCTGTGTTCCCACAGACCGTGATCCAAGCAAGTGGGGGGTGGATCAAAAGGAAACCCTTCGCCGTCGCGAGTTGTTCTGGGAATTGTACACGTACGATTCATGGCAGGTAAGTCGGACACGGTATGTAAAACACTGGACGTCACGTCACTGCCATCCTAGTGCTGGACGTTTGGACGTCCACCCTCATTCCATCTGTTCCACATCGACTGCAGGCTACCCTTTTCTGGAGAACCCGGCGAAGAATCCTGTGTGTACCGTGCGATGCGTCGAAACACGTCGTGTCTGACCTTATTCTCATAGACCACGCTTGGAAACACCGCTTTGCGTCAGAGTGCATGAGTGTGGTTCACGACCAAGCGTTTGGTGCAAAGACACCCACGTATGCGACAGTCCTTCAACTGGATCGCAAGTTGCGCGCATTCCCCGTCCCTCCCGACCTGCAAGTAGCTGGATTTGGCAATTCATCCCCTTCAGAGTCGCGTCATCAGGAGAGCGTGTCGTTGATTCTGCAACGGCACATAGTCCTCGCTATTCGCGAAATGAGTATGTCCTTGTCCATCCCTTGTACTTGCAGCAAGGCGCCGCTGCTGACCTTACATCTGATCAGATCTCCTCTATCTCCACCGGAGTTTCTTCGCCCGTGCCGTGACAGACCACCCCAAGGATCCGCTTGGTAGTCCGTATGGAACGTCGGTCATCGCTGCTTACCGCAGTGCGGGCTCGCTCGTAGCCTTGATGCGGAACCTTCATGCACAACTCAAGGAACCCAGTGAACGAATGTGGTTCCTATGGACCCATATGTTTTCATGTGCGGTGCGTACACTCCGATGGGTGTCTCAAGTTCCGTGATAGGACAAGTGCTGATAAGCCGATGGAATTTCTTTCACGACGCACATTGTAGATTGTGTTGGGCTCCGTCGTCACCCGATGTCCGTCGATGAGTTTGGCACCCTCTGCACTCGTCCAGTTGGATTCCGCCTGTGAACTTTTCTCCAAGACAGCACGAGGATTTCGTGCTCAACCCGTATTGGTAAATCTGCACCCTCTGTGAGACATTTCTTTTACCTGCTCACCCAATCCCTCAGGATATCATGGTTGCGTTGCAGAAGAAGGCACACATCAGTTTGAACGAGTTTCGCAAGGGAAAGATCTCGCCTATTGTGCGGCAATTGTCAAACCATTCTGACCCAGGATCACCGTTTGAAGAAGATGACGAGCTTTCGACGCTGGGTGGAAGGACGCGGCTTGTATCCAAGAAAGACTCGCTGTCGCCCCAGTCATCACCCACAGTCGTTGATCGCTCGCCCACATCCTCCAATCCGGTCGTACCACTACCGCTGGCATCCGGGAGTAACCATGTCCATCCTTCTGTCGTGGACTATTTGAAAACGTTTGGCCACTCTTCTGGCTCCCACACCAACGGATCCACGTACACCGATGCGTCCGCCTTCAGCACACCCATAAGAGAACATTACGAAACATCTGGATATAATGACTGCTCGGCACAAGTGCAGCCGATGGAACTGGTGCCAGGACAGTTCCCCAATTACTTCCCTGTCTATGACTATGGGATGGTCGAGAACGGCTATCCCCAGATGAACGGCCATATGTCTGCGACCCGACGAGAGTCCCCAGAAACCAACACGATGCAAAACACTTGGCAAGATTTTGTCAACTCGAGTGGTTTGAGTCTGGGACATAACTGACAGATTGATATTTTTTGCTTTCCTGCTGCTCTTTGCTTTGTCTTGCCATCTGTAATGACTCTGATGTGCTGTGGTTAAATATGTTTTGAAAAGGGTTGAATATAGCATGTCTGCTCGTTGTATATCTAGCTGTTGTTCAGACTCTCTCAGATGCTCTACATGTTTCATTTGCTCCTCTGACTGTGGGGTGTCTTGACAAACAAGACTAAACACGGTGCGCGGCGCGGAACACTCTCCGCTCCACTTCCTCGCGTCTTTGTCGTTTTCTCCATATACTCCATGTCGATCTGTGGTTCTTCAAAGACTGGCTTTGGACGCCGTCCTGTAAGACAAATATCCTTTTGCTGTGGAGCGTGGCATCCAGGCGGCGTGCTGACCGTATGCACATGCTTCCAGATACAAAGGAAGGTGGTTGTCTGCGGAGATGGCGCCTGCGGTGTGTGCCCTTGCCTGGCCTTTTCTTTTTCCCCTGACAACTCAGTACGGGCTCATTCATAGGCAAAACGTCACTGCTCAACGTTTTCACCAGGGGCTTCTTTACCCAAGTATAGTGAGTTCGAACGGGTCAACCCACCGAATACAACCCCGCATACCGAGCCTAATATACTGTACAGTGAACCCACCGTGTTCGAGAACTACGTCCACGACATCTACGTCGACGATCAGCTCGTGGAACTGAGCCTATGGGACACGGCCGGTAAGTGCCTTGGCTGGCGTCCACAAGCCTTGCATCATAACTTCTGACGTGTCAAGGAACCCCTAGGACAGGAGGAATTTGATAGGTTGAGGTCCCTGAGTTATGCAGAAACACACGTCGTCATGATATGTTTCTCTGTGAGTCTACTCGAGTTCTTGGAGACACAGAAAAGCGCAGGTGGTGGGGAGAAGAGCTGACCTGTGGTCATCGCAGGTGGACAATCCGACTTCGCTCGAGAACGTGGAGACAAAAGTAAATGCTGCCTTTCTTTCATCATACTCGCACGCACATTTGTTTGAACGATGCCACAGTGGATAGACGAGATTCTTGAGTTCTGTCCAGGAGTCAAGGTACATTCAAACCCCTTGACGATTCGTTTTGGTGGAATATGACTGAACATCTCTCATAGCTTGTCCTTGTTGGTCAGTCCTTTGGACTTGGATACAGATTGAAGCTAGCTGACTGGCAGTGCAGCGCTAAAGTGTGACCTTCGAGACGATCGGAACGTTCAAGATCGTCTCGCTCGTTACGGGGCACACTCGGTACAGTACGAAGAAGGTCTCGCGGTTGCACGACGAATAAGAGCATCACGATACCTGGGTATGTGTACTTGACTTGGTTTACCCGTCCCGACTGATTATATTATTCCGACCGATGCATTAGAGTGCAGCTCAAAACACAACCGAGGTGTCTCGGAGGTTTTCTATGAAGCTGCTCGCGCATCGTTGAGCACACGAGCGAGGGGGTCTGGAGGTTGTATAGTGATGTGACATCGACTCTATAGTTTCATCATCTCGGACTTTACATGTTCTTTGACGCTCTTTTTTGATCGTACGTTATGCATTTTAGGAATCCTTGTAATTGCTGTCTGGTCTCATGCGAACAGTAGTTTGTACAGACGTATGCCCCTGTGACGGGAAGTAAGGAGCGTATAAGAGAATGGAGGGGTAGGTGTCCAAACTATGAAGCTGCTGTAGATGACCGTCAAACTGTAGGTTCTCAAGAGAGAGATGAGTAGATGCAGAGCACATTCATCGACGCTTCAACGTCTCGCACGGTGGTTAAAGGCCAGAAGTCGACCGCAACTTCGCCCAAGCCCGCTTAAGAGTCTTCACCCACCGGGAAGTGGGGAAGAGGGATGTTGTCACGAGGGAAGGCGATGAAGGAGCTTGCAAAGCAGGTCAAGGACATGCTAGTCGAGGTGCTGCCAGTCTGGGTGTGTCTCTACATCATCATATCTACTTTCGTGGACAACTAACCTTTCTTTTCAGCTCCGTCGCGTCCCGGTGCTCTTCACCCACCCTGCGCAGTGTCTTTGCCATCTTGCTGTTTCCCTTTTTCTTCGCCCTTCTTCGCCTCAATCCAGTGTGCAAGGCCCTCCTCGCGTGGACTAACGAGATCGCGTCTCAAGGTGAGCTCGAGACACTCTTAGGGATGCTCGTGCACGACACTACTGTCAGCATAAAGTCAATATGTTCCACTCTCTGTCACCTATTCCATCTTCGTTGCCTGACCGACTGACAAGTGATGGCATCAGTAAAGAGGACGACTCAGACCCAGCTGGAAGGCCAAGGGTCGGTGCTCTGAGAGTTGTTAGGTGGATTTTAGGAATATCAGACCTTCATTGGTTGGTAGTCGGTGAGATGTTCTGCTGTCGTCTCTTTATTTGTTTTCTTTGCCATGGTTGACGCGGAAGCCCTTTAGGGAATTGGTCTGGAATGTGTGACCGACCTCCCTGTCCTAATAACACTCCTGTCATCCTCCGCATTTTGGTCCACTCTACACCCTGCAATCATTCCCTCATGTTTGAGTCCAGCTTCTGCCTGGCAACAGTCTTGTCCACTCCTGATCACTCCTTTTGGTCAAGGACAGCCTCAGGTCAGGCAAACTCTCCTGCTTTACATGGCCATTCCATCTCACACATTCTTTCTGGTTGATATATATAACTGATATGTTTAACCAGGAGATTGACTAGAGTCCCTGGTTTGAATCCTGAACCCATATTGCAGTCAACCTGGGTCGGAACTGATGTCGGCGTGCGAGCAGCATTAGGCGGTTTCCTTGATGCTCTTCCTTCGAGGTGCGGCTTATGCTCATGTGAATAGGCTATTGTGTGGAACCAGCCGTCGCATGAGAGATTATAGTCAGGCATGGACGGTCGACGTAGAAAGTGCGTCAAGGGAGTACAACAACCTGGACGCCAATGTTAAAGGTGCAGAGGGTGGTGACTCTGAGTCTTCGAATGTGTGGATGCGCACATTCGTTCGCGTTCAACAAGAATATGTAAAGAGGGCGAATTACAGTAAGATGGTATTCACATTTTTCATCTTGTGTCAGATTTTCATCCACAATGCACACAATAACATCCATGACGGTACGAACGTTTGCAAGCAAGGTTTATGCCGCCTCTGGCGACAGTTCCCAAGTTTGTATTTATGTGGGAAAAAGGGACATTAGTGCAAACCGAAAACCATGTACTACGATACATTTTAGTAGGATAATATCATGCCATCATGAATCCTGTCATGGTCTGGCGACAAAATTTAGTTTTTTTTGTTCCGTCTCGTAAAAAAGACACATACAGGGACGACACCCATTCCAGTCCCGTTCATCATCGGAGGAGCCTGAGTCGGGTATCTAATCAAAGACATTCAACGTCTGCAATATAGCCAAGATGGTCCAGCCCGAATACGAACCCATTGCCTTGCGTGATAAGTAAGCGGGCCATTGGGTTGATGATGGGCTGTTCAGCTTCCTGCGCTTCCTTTGCGATGTCTTTCGTTGTCCGTTCCCTAACCTCCTTCTCGAGTGCGGCCAACTGGAATATAGCTTAGGTGAACCATAGTTCCATATCTACTATGGGATGAAACAAACCCTCTCCCGCATCGTTCTCGACACTTGGATCTTATAGGGCATGTAAAAGTCGTTAAGACCGTGTTGCCATGAAAGTTCTTCCACGACGTCGGGTCGCAACAGGTCGAAGCACACATAGAGGACAGCTGCAAAGCACTCCTTGTTGCCGATGTCAACAAAGTAAGAAAGGAGGTCCTCCGCAACTTCGGTAGAGGCTGAGATAGCCGCCGTGATGATCGCATCTTTGTACAACTGATCTTGTTTAGACAGAGATATCGACTCTTCCCATCGTGAGTTTTTCTGAAAGGGTGTGAATCATTATGCAGAACTGTAATAGAACTACCGTGCCTTGTATAGATGCGCAGCAAGCCGCCTAAACTCGAGCAGGTCGTGTTTCTCTAATCGTTGAGCAAGGGAAATGTTGTTGAAGTTGTCGAAACTGTCAATCGAGTCGCGGAGGGTTTTGTAATCTTCCTCTTCGATGAGCAGGTCATTGTATGCATCGTTCACCGCTTCAATATTTAACTATGGGTATCGTCAAATTGGCTTCAAGCGCAAACGGACTTCAGAGAACTTACGTTTTGAACAGCGATGAGATATGAACGAATGAGGGGAATGTGATCGATTTGGCGGAACGTGCGCACAACGCGAGCGTGATCTATGCGGGGAATCATGGCGCTCAAAAGATCCGTCAAGAGGGTGGGCTGCTCCTGTAGATAGAAAGTGAGGGCTTTGTAGTAGCTAGAGCATGTGGAATATTAGCACATAGCACATGGATCAAGATCAAGAACGTGTCTCGTACATCTCGACATTAGCAACGCGGACGATCACGTCCTTGAATTGATTGTGCTCCCAAGCATCAGGTGAACGCTCGATCATGGCAAGAGCGGCATTGTCCTAGTTGCACACTCATTAAGTGGCGGTGCGAGCAAGTAATGTGATAACCCACAAATTCGTCGTATTTTATGTAAAGGAAGACAAGCTCAGGCCAGAGATGCGCCTTTTCCGTAGCTCTGATGACCTGGTTGACAATTGACTGGGTCTGTTCATCCATATGAAGAATGACAACCCACCTTTGGGATGTTGATCCGTGACACGAAGAGTTTGAGGTGCTCCATGACTAAAAGAGGAGATAATCAGCAGGTGAAGAGCGATATATCAGTCACGCATACGTTTTCCAGGCCTATATTTGCTGTACAGAATGGAGAGCTCCGTGAAAATCCCCATCTACAAATAATCACTATAATGACACTAGGAGTAACAAGGGGAACATACATGAGCACGTTCCAGGCTAAGCGCTGCCTCTAACAGCGCAAGGACTTCATCGAAGTAGCCACGGCGCTCGTATGATTGAAGGAGAGCATGTAATTCTTCCTATACAACGAATTAGACAAAACAAAAGAACACTGTCCTCACGATGCACGAACCGCATGCACAACAATATTCAGACCACATATTTGAGCCTGCGAGGCAGGTCAGTAGCAACCCCCTCCATAAAATAGAAGCAGACCCACCAAACGGAACTCTGATTTCTCAATGCAGGCTGCATGAACTTGCTTCCAGACTTGGGTGTTGCCGGCCTTGCGTGCACTTTCGACAGCAGCTTGATTCTCGCCCAAGTAAATGAGGGTAGTAGCCAAACGAGCCCAGTTAGAGATGCTCGTGAAGAGCAGCTTGGCAGCCTGGTAAAGTTCATCCTCAAAGCACTTCTCTCCGACCACCAGGATGTCTGCTACATTCGTCATGCCTAAGAAGTCCTCCATGTCATGTAGGCGATCAGTTTTGGCATAGGCATACGCCAACTCGGTATCGATTTGAGGTTCACGAAGATGTTTGCGTGCCATCTGCAGGAAGCGAACTAGATCATCATGCTTGCCGGCATGACTCGAAATCTCAACAACTTCTGCAAAGTTCGATGGGTCCTCGGCCTTGATGTACGAGTCTGTAAACAGTCAACCTCCCTTCCCGCGAATTCTATGTGCTGGGCATACCAATGGCGTCCTTAATACGAAGACCATCAAGCTGAGCTTTCGCCAGGCGACTCCACACTTCAGATTTGTTGACTTTGTTGGCATAATCCAAACCACGGTCGATTGACACGATGTGCTCAACCAGTACGTTGATGGCCATAGCATGTTGATCGTACTTCTTGTAAATCGTCAATGCCTCCTCGTACAGACCGTGATCAGTTGCAATCTTGGCAATCTCGGCAACATCGTAGTTCTGGAGTTTGTTGATGTAACCCACGACCTTGCCCTTATCTGCACGGATCGCTGTCAAGAGCAAAAGATTCTGGAGATTGCGGTTATCGCTAAATGGAGAGGGCTCGATGATAATTTTCTCCAACAGCTCAATTAATTCGATCGGAAGATCGGCTGAAAGGAAGGCCTTGACGGTAATCGAGACGTCATCGGGATCAGTACACTCGGGTAGAGCAGTCGCGATAATCTACAAACCACAAACATCAACATATGTAGACTGCAGAATATCCAGACTGACCTGATCGATGAGTGCCCTGCGATGTACATTGTCATGAACAAGAACTTGTGCCCAGAGCTCCGGCTGACGACGCTTCACGAGATAGCGAGCTTGTTGTTTGAACATCGAGTTCTCATTAGTGATAGCAATGAGTTCATCATCACAGAAACCCTTTGCGTAGGCGATGTACGCTAAATAGGGATCCCGTGCCTCGCAGAATTTACCAACAACGAGAGGTTCATAGAGCTGTACCGATCACTGAGAGGAAATATAATACAACGTGTTCGAAGAACGTACGTTATTCTCTTTCAAGAATGCCTCGGGATTGTTATTACTGTCGATCAAAATCTTGGCCATTGCGTTAAACACAGCAGGATCTTGAGAACCGGATTGTACACGGGCCTCGAGCCAGGGAAGGATTAACTTCAGTCTATTCCGTTGCTCGACCTCATGAACAAGCTCGTCGATGGGGAAATTGCCTGTAACGGAAGCTAAGAGTCCTTTGATGGTCGTTTCGTCACAGTCAACGTCGAGTAATCCACCAACAACCTGGGGTGTCCTGACGGAATTGACACGCTGCACATAGACTTCAATAAACTTCGTGAGACCGTTCTGGTAAAGGTAAAGAACGAGGTCGTGGACAAAATCAAAGCGATCGCAAACAATGATGAGTGGGAGTTGATCTTGAAGCTTGACCTCCTTCAAGAAATTCTTGACTTTTTCTGGATTATAGTAGTTACTCTCCCGACAAATGCGCTCAACTTCACGAATCTGGCCGGTTCGAGTGGCAGCCTGGATGTACTTGAAGTGGACCTCGGGGTCTTCGCTGAGATTCACAATAGAACCGAGGTAGTAATAGAGACCTTTGACAAGTGTCAGTTTTGCAAGAAATATGTCCTTGAGAAACATGCTCGCCTTCAAATGTTTTGAAGGACTCAAACATCTCAATCAATTTCACGGGGCCAAGGATATCGGAATATTTGGTGGCAATCTGGATGACGACTTGAAGATTCTGACGAATATTTACTCTGAGCATTTCTTGCATGCACCCCATTGATTGTTCGGTGGTAAGACGACTGAAGTAGTTGACCAGCCATTCAGGTTGGAGGCCGCCAGTATGCACAATCGCGCGTTTGATGTCCGCCAAGTCCTCGTAGTGTTCGAGAGCCTGTTGGCATCAGTATCAAGTGAATCTGAAGAATAGAACGATAAACTTACTCTCTGTAAGAGACCCGCCTTCTCGCAGAGATTGGCAATCCTAGGTCGGTCATAATGCGTGAACATTTCGTTACCTAAGATGGCGTCCGCGACCTGCGGGGCATGAACGAGATTCATCTCGAGCAGACGAGTCTGCAGATGACCCTGTTCGGGTCGATTTTCCTTCAAAGCATCCAGTAAGAAAGATGTCGCAGGTTGGATCATGTTCTGCGACATAAAGATGTCTACGACCTACAATATATGCGTCATATACATTAGAAAGTCAATCCGATTCCCACTTACGCGCTCGATATCAATCAACGGGCCAGCCTCATCATTGACAAGTTGGGTGGCAAACTCCGCACCCTTGTCAGGGTTCGTTCGCATAACATGCTGCAAGAGAGCAACATAGTCTGGGCTATATGCAACTTTCTTTGAGTACAGAACAATCTTGTCTGTCTGACCAGTCTCTGCAAAGCAAGCGATGACCTTGTTAGGGACATTCGCTCTCAGGTATACGCTCAAAGCCAGAGTCATGTCGTGTAACCGGACGATGTCCCCAAGCTCTTCACTACAAGTGAGCTTATAACGTAATATTAGGAACAACCAAAAAGAAGGAAGGAAAACCTGCCTTATTCTCCTTCAGCCATTTCTCGAGAAGTTGTTTGCGACCTTGCTGCAGTACAGGGCGAGCGAGCTCAAGTGATTCATAGTGGTTCAATTCACCCTTCTCCAACAAAATACCGAAGTACTGGAGAATAGGAGACAGGCCTCCTGGGGCGGTGGGTGCTTGCTTGAATGATTCGATCACTTGGGCTGTACGAAGAATCCCCTGAACACCAAAACATGAGTTGACAGGCTGTCACTGGTAATTAAGTGTGTACGTACCCGAGGAGAGTTGGCCGCTATCTTCGCCGCTTCGCTGTATTGGCCAGAAGAAAACAGTTGCTGATACTGCTTGACGTAAAGATCATCCGCACCAGGTAGATTAGCACGACTGGCGAGTTTGAATGCGAGTTCAGTATTGTTGAGCGTCGTGAGTATGTAAGGAACGATCGTCTGCTCGTCAATGCTGACCGAGAGGACTTGGCCTTTCTTGTTCACACCGATGATCCCGTGGGTGGTCTCGTACTCTGCCGTGACAAAGATCGTCTCGCCGGATATGCGATTCATGTAAACACATGCACCAGACTCCAAATCGTATAGGTGAATAAAGCCATATTTGGTGACCAGAAAGACGATGCCATGCTTGCTCGACACTTGCATAGCTACGGGAAAGTCATTGGTGGCCTCGGGAGGGAAATAGACATCAACTGCCTTCTTCACGAAAGGTGGATCCGGTGCGGTGTGGTCGATCTCCACCACATGAAGCTGCACAACCGCTCCTGAGCAAGCATCGAACTGCCTTAATGCACCTCACGTACCTTGGCACCAGTGGCGGTGCGAACTGCAAACGTGAATAGTTTTGTCACGGACTGATAACCATCGAACTTTAGCTCCGCAAATGAAGCAGCATGTCCTTCGATGGGCTGGCTGACTCCCCGCTCTCGGCTGTACAATTGCATCGCGCCTTTGACCTTGAACGCGGAAGGATTCGTGGAGTTGCTGGAGATGCCAATTAATACCAACCACTTCTCGTCAGTAGTTACACGGTAGTTGATGATCTGCGCTCCAGCAAGAGTTGCATGTCGGTCAAAAACCTTTTGTGGGGGTGATGTTTGGTCCCCGATAGACCAATGATACACGGAGGTCTCGGTGACCATCCCTATGGTCGATTCGGATACCCATTTCCAGAAAACGACGTCCTCGTTGTTCGCATGAGACTTGACCTTCTGCTTGGTCTCGATATTGAAGACCTGCAATGTCCGGCCGGCTGTGAAGGAAGCTGTTCGCGCCACGGCATCACACAATGGTGTTGGCAACACACCCTTTAACGCAAGAATTTTCTTGGAAGGATGCATAATTGCGGAATCAGCGCTGATTGGTCTTCGAAGGACATTATTTGCATCGGCGAGGTCAATTATGACAACCTGGTTCTGTTCATTAACCTTTTCGCGTACGCAAATGAAGTGGTCGGATTCCAAGGTCAAGGTCTAGAAGGGGCTTGGTCAGGTATTCGTGAGTATATCGAGAAATGGCGGCCGCAACTTGCCTAAGAAGCAAGGTGCCAGGCAAGGGACCAGGCATACTGAGCATATTACTGTCGATTGGACTGGGCTACGCGTACCTGGAACGAAATGGAAGCTGGCTGAACGCCCAAACTAGAGAGTTGCAAATGCTCGCAAAACGAGATTGGTTTCGAGATGTCCGCCATGATCAGGGTGTCGTTAACGGTCGCACGCAACGACGAAGGAGAAATGTGGTCGACGTGGGTTGTTGAGGTGAGCAACTCAGCCAAGTTACGACAGCGAAGGGCACTAAAAGTTTACTATTGTTTGTCTCACGTTTCAATGCGATGCTGGTAGGAAAAGAGAGCACAGGTGACTATTCTACGCTTCGGCAAGGTCTAGTGCGTCCTCTAAATTCCCATCATCCAACAGTGAGGTCTGTGGAGGTGTATTTCCATAATACAAACACTGCGCCATGATCGCTGTTTATTTTGTGGCAGGTGGTTGGTGACACATAGTTAGTGCCAAGTGGAGGATGCGTGCTGGCGTCACTAGTGCTCACCTGTGTCTAGAGAGAGTTGAAAGATCGCACTGACCTTAAATTGCAAAGAAGACCTTGCCAGGAAGAAGTACGCTGTCCTAGATCGGCAATGTCAGCGGATACTGGTCCAGAACCAATGGATGGTCTGACTTGAAGGCATCTCCACCCACCCAACCGATCATTGTAGAGGCACGGAATCCATAAAGTGACTTGCGCTTGTAATTACTGTACAGACGACCCACATGAGGCCGACATTGATCCACGAGCAAAAACAAACCTTATGAACTGCGGGAGGGGTAATGTGCTCTCCAATCCCAGAGCAAAGAACCCCAGCATGGAGATATAGAGTTCGGACTGCCCGAATATTAAAAACATTATCGCCGAGCAGAGTCTAGAAAAAGTGAAAGGTATTGAAAGGACGAAATATCCAAGAACCTCTTACATGATGCCAGCGAGACACTCGATGTATTGCGTGTATGACGACCACTGCCAGAAAGAAAAGGGGCGTGGCGAGGGGGCGTAGCTTCCTAGGTTTGTTTTCCGCTGATAACGAAGACATATGAACAGTAATGCGAGCTGTCAATTGATGTTATCATAGTCACACGATCTCGTCGTGCGTACGCTTATTGGGGCGCACCTGCGCGACGATCATAAGAATTGACTGGAGCAGCAAGGCAAACTCGAAGCGAGCACCCAGCCAGAAAAAACACCGAATGATATTGGCAATCAACCTGATGGTTCGTGTCAGCTGCTGTGCAAATGGCTGCTCCAGTGAGCTCACAGGATCGCACAGACGTCATGAGAGAAGCCTGTCGAGTTCCTAATTGAGTGAAAGATGGGTGACTAGGTCCATGTGAAACACACAAGATACCTTACTTTTTCCTGACGATGGATGCTGCTTGATCTGCGTAAACGAGAGGCGGCCCGATAGCCATCCCAATGGACGAAACCACCGCAATCCATGGAAGTATCGTTGGCATGACTAGATCGAGAGGGTGCTAGTCGAGTGTGCTTGAGGTGCTGTGGATGGCGCTCAAGTTGGATGTCTGCCAGCGGCTGGCATGACTAACGACGTTCGTAACGACCCACAGCCGAGCGACATTGCACGTGGTGATGAACTGCGCCGTTGCGACGCCCACCACGAAGACGGTTGTCCAAGGGGGGAAAAGAAGACAATCGCTAGAATGACCACCCACCCACCACGACGATTCGCATCGTCGAGCACATCTGGGGCCTCGCGGGGCTTTTCGCGAGTGCCAGGGGTGGAGTGCCGGTGGATCTCCTGCAGTTGGGTCGTCGTATTGCTAGGCGAGTATTAATGAACCTCGATCACAAGCTTCCACTGGCATCATCTAGCAGATGGAAATGGTCTCATCCTGCTCGACCAGCTGCCAGCGTCGAACCTGAGTCTCATCTCGGCGTCAGAGCGAATCAGATTTGGTCGCACCTCCTGAGGACTGGATAGAGTTTCATAACGGGTGCCTTGGAGCGCCTCGTGTCGTCGCCCCTCGTCATCCCCGCAATGACAACGGATACAGGTCTCTGGGATTCCCGTCTCGCTGGTGGGGTATTCAGGTGTGCACCGTCCAGACGTCGTCCCATTCACGTCGAATCTTCTCTGATTGAAAACGCGATCGCACGGTAGCAGCTGCGTGATGACAGTCCATCACTATTGTCATTGATGGCTCCATCCACCCGAACACCACGGGTCAATACAGTACGAGACGCTCTTGTATTGCTGGCTAGCTCCATCGAGGGCCTATGAGTCTGACCACCGGACCTGTACATGAACGTTTGAGCCTCGAACGACATCCCCTCTCCCTGGATATCATCATTGCGCTATGCAGTCAACCTTCTTCCCTCCCTCATTGTAGCTAACCCCTCTTTGAAGCATGGATCCCAGCACACCCGCAACCTCGCTTAGCTTTCCGCGGCCAACGTCCTCCCCTCTGCCTGCAAGGTGGCATGACGGCCACAATTCTGATCCCTACTTGTTATCGCAGCCATCCGTGACCGCATTTCTGCCTGCCTGTTGCAATACGACAAAGGGCAGAAGCAACGACATCAACGTGATGCTACGCTTGCAGGAATAATGAGGAGACAACAGTAAGCAGCACTCCCACCTGAATCCCCTTCTGTCATCCCGTCGTTGGGCTTCTTCCTATCCCACATAAAGAATTTGCGATTGCGAACACGTATGCACGTTGGTTCCCCTATGCGTTGGCGGAGATTTCTTCAAGGCCTTTCTGTTCACAAGGCCTCGTTCCCGATATGCTCTGCAGTGCAACGGACCTCGACGGTGGGATTCGTGGCCTACATAGGCAATACAGGTGGGTGATGCATGTCCACTTTGCTCAAATCGTGCCATGGAATTAGGTGCGGGTGTCGTTGATCGAATCACACGTTGCACCGTTTCTGGAATGCATCCCAACTTCCCCTCTCGAATCATTTTAGGGTTGAGTGTACCGTAAAGCACCGATATGTTTGGTGCGTCAGCATACGAATCGGGCTTTGCAGCATCCAAGTCTGACGCCAGCATGACCCCCGTTCCCTCGATGGCTGTGGATGACAAAAAGCCTAGCCCTTGACCCATGCCACTTGGGTGCTCCAACGATTGTTCTTGACCATCTGCGAGCTATGCTACCACGCAGCAGAGAAGACTGCTTTGGTGAATGAGCTGAACGCCACTCGATAACGGGCATTTCCATTTTGGCATTTGAAAATTACAGAGGTTGTTTTCCATACTGACTGGTGCTCAATCGCGGTTGCGGTCATGATGACGAGTCACAGAACTTGGATGACGATGGGTACTTCTAGGGGACGATGTAGTGTATGATCAAGGACGCAGCGAGTTCATGTACTACCTTGAGCTGGCAGATGCGTGAGATGTAATTCTAGTTCTGGCTATTTTGGGGCGAGACGACCTCGTTGCGCCAGGTGTCTTCTCGACTCGCTGAACCTTTTTAAACGTCCCAAAGCCGGCCACTCGGAGTAGACTACATCGTGTAGCACACAGCCGTCCAAGTCCATCCTTGCGCGCGCGCGTTGCCTAGTCCTCGTCGTTCTACTCGCCGTCCGTTTCATATTCTTGACGTCTACCGGCCATCGTCATGTCGCGGTCCCTTGGCGGACTCTCCCTTGACCAGCAGTACTCACCACCCGCGACTGCAGAGAGTTTCGAGCAATACTATGACGCCTACTCTACCCTCGTCCCCACGGGCGCCCGTCTCGTCCCTGATTTCTATACGTCCGAGAATTTATACTTGTGGCAGGACGTGGACGGCATCTGTCACTGGGCTGATGCGTCTGCCGCGCGGTCCGATAGCTGTCTGGGGTATTCACCCCACTCGTATTATGCTTCCGCATTTTCATCTGAGGCTGCTCCACCGGTATGTGCCCATGGCTGGGTTTGCCTTCTCAGAGACTGAGATCAACCCGAATAGTCCGACTACTGTGGTTACAGACACGGCGAGGAGCCTTCACAACCCACGGTCAGTATCCAGGACAACTCGTACATCTCCCACCTGGCCCAGCAGTTCAGGAATGGTTCAGCCCGTCCACAAGCTCAGGACCATCGATCCAGCATTGCACGCGCGAGCGACAATTTTCTTTCACAAGCCTCATCCATTTTTAGTGACGGGCACTCGTCTTTGAGCAGTGGGAGCACGCTGGACTACCGGTCCTCCGTCCCCCATCAAACTTCCCCTCAGCGTGACCCTCGTCCACCGTCAAGGAAACGCTCTAGGGAATCATTGGACGACGGAACTTACCATGTTAAGGTTAGTTCTCCGGCGCCAATCTTAAATTACGACCTTTTGATATCCCGCCACTTCAATCTTAGGAAGAAGATGATAACGCCTGTCCATCTTCTTTGTCAACGACGAATGACGCATGTCGCCTTCCCCAACCTCATATGATAGTACCGTCGCAGGGTCTACCTTCGTTTTCTGTTCGAATTCCCCACTTTGGTGATGCTACCACTTCTTTGAATGCTGACTCCCACGCTCGCGAACATGAATCATGCTTGCGTCAAGAAGAGCGTTGTATGATTCCAGTGCCGAAACACATGAGTAATAAACGGGTTCATCGCTCAACTGAGGAGCTTGTTCGGCAAGAAAGTACTATTCTGTCCATGCCTGCAACAACGTGGTCTATCCCTGACGATCAGGTTATGAAAGGGGCGAAGAAGCCCGGTGAACAGAAGAAGCAAGCCTTAGCATGTCTATTCTGCCGAGAGAGGAAGATCGCGTGTGGCAGGCCTCCTGCCCACAACCCTGACCAGACTTGCAAGTAAGTGCACCCAATATTCCACCTGGGAACTCGAATGCTGACGTTACCGCTAGTCAATGTGCACGCCGTCGGATCAAGTGCGAGTATCCAACTGAATCTCGTCGTGGCCAGCACAAGCGCCGTCGTAAGCCAGTGGAAGGCGAACCTACCGGTCAATCTGCCGTCCGTACGAACTCAACGTCGAGTGTAACATCGACGACAACGGCCTCTTCGTCTACGACGTTAACGACCTCTACGCCACCTGCATGAATACCCAACAAGAAAGATATCTTCCATCAGCATATTCACACACAATCCTTGCCGCCCAGGTTCAGAATTGTAACGATTCACATCGCATCACTCCCCATCAAGTTGGCCAAAAATAACCCAAAGCCCGTCTATATATTGCAATAAATTCGACGACTCAAGTATTTAATATCCAATGTTTTCTGGCTCATTCCTTCTGTGACGCTACGCTCCATGTGAATAGATGGTGTTTACTTATGACATATAAGTATTTTTCCACCATGCATATTCCGGTTTCTTCATGCCATTGGTCACCACATGATTAGGGTAGATGACTTTGTTATAGTTCACATTATGTTGGACTCGAGTGCTCCGGGGTAGATTAAAGCAGGCCTATCGGAAAGCCGGCGGGTGGGCCCTCGATAACGTATTCCAATATCAGTGCTCAGCTTGGTGCTGGGTATATCAGCACTTGCATAGATCAAGTATGTAGGTAGAGGTCAAGTTGAAATACCAGGTGGTTGTGCCGCCTTTGTCCAAGAGATCCGTCTAAGGGCCATGCACCTAAACTTGTGGTGTCATTCCACATCGCTGAGCGAGTCTATCGGTCGATCAGCGCACCAGGGATTACGCACCAGGGAAGAAAGATAGGCAAGGTCTTCCCTATCGCGCGGTACACAGGACAGCCTGGCGAAACCTAGGCCTGAAGTCTGAGGCATGGAGTGCATCAGGCATGCTGAGATCCGTCTCTCAAGTTTCCGTAATCCCTGGCCCTGGAAAGGATCATTCACATAGATATGCTTGGCCAGAGGCGAGCTCCGACCGCGATAACTTGCACAGCGCAGCAGTCAGTCCCTCCTCGATCGATCAAAGGGGGTTACACGACCATGAGGCATAAGGTTTTGTCGGACGCATCCACCGCACCAGCCAAGACCTTCAAGCTGCATCAGTAAGTGGCATGCTGCCCGCATGAGGCACTTTGACGCAAGTTCGGCAGTCATTATGACCGCTCCTGGTCACCTTTTGTCTCTTTTCCTTTGGGGAGAAAAGATAGTAGGGTGAGCACATCTACCCGTGACACGGATCTTGGTCGGGCGTCATGAGAGATAGGCCATAAGTTAGAGTTGAAAGTACGTACGATAAGATCGACGACCTCGGAACGGTGCTGCGTGTCCATTTCACCAGGCAGCAGGTACCTCGTGGGCATCGGAGTGCATGGAAACAGAATCCATGCTATACGGCATACGCCCATTCGCACTAGCGCTCTCAACAGCAAGCCAACTGAATGGCTGCCAAGTTGTCATACCACTTTGAAGTGGCTCGCGATGGTCTCACGGCACTATTCAAAAAGCCTCATGCATGCATATCAACTCTAGTGGAGTTCCACATCAGAAAAATTGGTAGAACACGCTCGAGCCGCGGTATATCCAACAATAGATTAAGGCACCAGAAGTAATTGACACAAAAGTGGATGCAGAGGCAACTTGACACGGTGACCACGAGCCTGGTGTCCAGAGCGATCGTAACCACATCTTCACCGGCCGTTGATGGTGGCAGTGGAGTCTCTCCGAAGGTGTGAGGGACTCGCAGCTTGTGCATGCTGCGACGCGGGCGTGGAATTGGGGTGCTCAGGAATCTTCTCAATTTCTTTTTTCGCAGCCTGCCACGCCTCGAGGTTCTGGAGGCAACATGGCTAAGATTGCACTAGCATATCTCGAGCAACAGGGCCCTACCTTCTTGCACCAATCTCTATGACTTCTGGCCATGTTGATTGTCATCTCCCGAAGGTCCGCAACCTTCTGACGTTGGAAACGATCGAGATCCGCTTGGATCGTCGAACTGGAATATTTCAGGTCTTGCGCCGTCAAATGGAGGGCATCCTCGAGCTTCGAGCCACATCGTCGTCATCAGAAAACGACCACCAAGCAATCGAATGAACTCACTTGTGAGATTGTTTCACGGGTTTTGCCAATACCATTACGCCTTGCTGTTTCAGGGTCAACGTCCATCATCCCGTGCAACGTATAGCTAAGCGCATTCAAGAAACCCATCCCAGGGGCACGCTTCTTGTATGGGTTTGGTCCAGGGTGAGGAGGGAGGTATACCGATCCGGGCTCATCAGGGTTTTCGCTCGATTGCTCCCCCGACTGGGGACTTGTCGCACTATTCACGCGGCCCCGTGCAAGGGCCTCTTCGAGCCTCTTTGCTTCCCTCTCACTCTTCTCGTATTCTTCCAACATCTCACGCCTTCCCTCTAGACCATCCTGTGTCATCTCGTATTGCACGTGTTTCTGGTGCCGGTATGCAAGAAGCTTTTTGATGATAGCGGCGAACTGCGTGTATTCATGCAGAGGTTCAGAGAAGTTCTGCTCGAGCTCTTGGAGCTGCGATGATGTCAGGGACAGAGACAAATGTGAAGGAAGAGGGACGATGAAATGAGCGCACCAATCTTGTTGTGGACATGTATGACGCATCAACAGCCTGTCCCGTCTTCTCCATTGCAGTGGCGAGAGCCCCGCTTTCATTAAGGCTAAAGCCGTTCAGGGCAGCACCAAGTTCTGAATAGTCCTGCGCAGTCTCTGCCATCATGAATACGTAGTTTGCTGAGTAAACACTACAGATACAGAGGGACGTCATACCTGACCACCGCTTCAGTGTCCGGCGTGTGACTTTTTCCATCGGACCATTGAGGTGGTTTGCGAACTTGTTCGTGAAAACTTCTGAATCGATAAACCGTTGATCTGGGTTCCGCAAAGGATGTGTTGCCGTCGGATTGGGAAGTACTGCGTAGGCAGGGGATGCGTTCGAGTCGGTAGGGTTGTGCGAAGGAGCCTTTAGGATATTCTTCGGGAGCATTGACAACGGTGGTGAATTGAGCACTTCGGTCTGTAGTATGGTTAGCGATTTTTCAGCACGAACGAGCAGTTGGCCTACCCATGAAACTTCGCCTTCCAAAAATCGATGGAATACATGCTCGTTGGACAAGATAGGGTGCCGAGCAATGCGGTTTAGAAAAGTTTGCAACATACGCTTGCGTCGAGCAATCATCGTGGTGTCCTCCTTTGCCTTTGCTTGTTTGGTAGCATAGTCTCCGATAGTTTGCTTGGAAGGGATTGGTGGAATGATGAGAGTTGGATACAGCTTCACGAGATTCAGGCGTAGAGACTCGAACTCAGAATATCGATGCCTGGCTTCTGCGGTCTGTCGCATGTGAGTCCGCGTCAGACACTCGACCATTGAGACCATGGCTGGTGCTCACCCCGGCGTGTATCACGTATGTGATGTAGGGTGTATTAGAGTTGAGAGTCGTCTTTTGCGCATCGGTTATCTTATCACGTATGTTCATTAGGAAACGGCTGAACAACACGAATGCGAGGCAGACACACACCAGGATCTCTGCGTCTTCTCCGGAGTGTAGCCACCTGTCTCGGTAGCAGCAAAAGTCACTCCTGTACGTTTGCTGGGGCTGCCGTTGAGTCCCAGGAGAGGGGAATGGTTTGTTTGGAGAATGAAGACGGGCGGTGTTGGATGGCGGAGAGGAGGGTGCTGATATGTTCACTTTGGAGGTTGACGAGGTCTCCGAAGAGACGCGGTCGATATCGTTTTCGAACGGGTTGTCGTCCTCAAAGGTGTCCATCGCTGTTTGGTGTGACCGTATCACAACGGGAGCGTCTGTGAGCCCGACGACCAGTCAGTAAGGCTCCGTTCAAGGACGTGAACGGGCCAAGGTACGAGATCCGTTCAGATGCCTGAGCAAGTACGGTCGATAGTGTCGAGTACAGTGCTGCGTAGCACTTGCCCATATTTGGGTCTATGCACACCAATGTCTACCCAAATACGCGGAAGCCCCCCTCGAGCAACGCTGCGTTCACCTCCTCTTGCAACGATTCGTCCGCAGTCTCTCCTACCTCCCGCATCGCACCCTCAAAGCCTTTCCCCAGTAACGATCCAAACAACTCGTCAATCTGCTCCTCGTGCCAGCCGCCCTGGGTCGACACGGGTACCATAAAATTTTGTATCTTCTCATGGACCTCGTAGCTGAAAATAGCATGAGCCGTAGAGCAGCTGCAACTCCATGTTACCAACCGGAGTTTCCGTCCTTTACTAGCCTTCGTGTCTACCTTCTTCTTTGCCTTTTTCTCCTTCTGCGCTGCCATCCAGTCGTCGTTTCCACCTGTCCCATTCCCTCTCGCATCAATAATGTCACGCAGTAGCTGATGGTAAAAGTCAGTGTCATCAAACACCTCAGCGTCTTCTTTTTCCCGAACACCATCTTCATCCGTCATACCAACTCCCAGTCTGCTTCCTTTGCCGCGGTAAATTCTTGTCCGAGCGAGCACTTTACTATGGTTCGCAAGTGTCTCGTCGATCAGCTGTGGCACCGATTTAATGTGCTGAGTCGTTCTCGAGAATGCATTGCGGTTGGATGGGAGGAGGACTGACGGTGCAACGGCTTGAATTTTGGATGACCACTTATTGAGCGTTTGCACAAGGTGGGGATGGTAACTGCTGCGAGCATGAGATATTTTGGGGAGTAGCAAGCGCGCGGGTACCGACGTGCACTCAAGTGTAGATGCCACATGACTGGCTTCTTGTAGTTCTTCAGCGTAATCGGCCACCGAATAATTAGTTTCCGTGTTCCTCCGACGCTTACGCGGAGGAGGCTGGATAAATTCGTTTGCTGAGAGTAGGCGCTAATTTCGTGCTAATTAGGCATTATCTGTGTGAGAAGAGTCGTACCTCCTGAAAGTCAAATATCTCAGCTGACAGTAACCGCGTTTCCTCCAACATTTTTAGGAGAGGAGCATGCACTTGCTCATTGAAAACATTTTGTGACAGCTGTCCGTCCGTAAGACGGCTATAAGAGAAGAAAACGGATAACTACTTGCAGAAGGGAGGCGATTCCCAGCCACGACAGATTTTTGAAGGCGAATGCGGGCATCAAGGAGAGAGTTCCAGAGCGCCTGGACGCAAAATATAGATCAACGACGTCACGCCTGAAGAAATTAACTTGCAATCTGTCTCGAAATGGCTTTGCCTTTTGCACGATCTTCCTCTCGGGTTTTTTGAAGATTTGATGGCAAGTCATTATTTCGTTGAGCGCCGGGACGCTCCGTTGACGCGTCCTTGATAGCTCGTGTGTCCATTTTGTGCCTTGTTCCAACCTTATGATCAAATGTACGTGTCTCTGAGTGTACCTCTGAAGTATGACTATCGGACTCAACACCCTCGCTAGGAGCGTCGCTGTCGCCATCAACGGATTCGTCGAGCATCGACTTTCTTGAAATTTTGGCACCGTCGTATTTTGGGTCAGAAAGGCTATCGTGGAGGTTGCGTAGAGATGAAGGGCTGGTTCACTGAGTCTAACTTGTTTATCCACGTGGACGCGCGGTACTGACGTACCCTACATCAAGATAATGGGCTCGAGCAGCGCTGGCATCCGCTACAATGTCAGGATCGACACCCGTGACTTGGATGTCCTCAGGATCGAAGTCTGCGTTGGGTCAGCTGAGACAGACAGATATTTGAAGAGATGACTTGCCGACTGGAGCGACATCCTCGAGCTCTGCAATTTGCTGTGCAAGGGACAGGCCTGGAGGGGATGAGGGGGTGCTCGCGGTGGTGCATAGTGACGAAGACACTTACGTTCCATTCTACACGGTGTTGGCGAGACGCATGTTGGAAACGGTCAGCGTCCGCGCTGTCCTGTTTACATAATTTATTACTAGATGCGAAATTATTCGCCAAGATTTCTTCTTCTCTTTACCATCACCGTCCTCAGCGACACACGACCAAGTGGCCTGCAGCCACTGTTAAGCGTTATCTGCCAACTAGACAAGTTTCAATCTGGATTCGAAACCATCTCCATGTTTTTTATCGTCAAAAAATGCACAAAAGTCGTGTTTCAAGTGAGTGGGCATTTTTTTTGTATGGCTCGTTATGGAAGTGGCCGGCTCTGCTTCTTCCTCTCCAACGCCATCTGGCCTTTTATCTGTCACGCGACAGCTCCCATCGCACCAACCTTGTGTCACTGATCTTTTTACATGTAATATGATTGCCTGTGGTCACCGCTCCCCTTCCTGTCCCTCTGTGATTCACCTCGAGGGCCGTTTGACGACCTCATAAATCTACTCTGACGTCTTTTTGGCCCCCATACGTACGCTTGCATACTTATTCTCCATTCCTACGCAGGCTATTCAAAAAAGCCATCCCCAGTGATGCCACGTTCTCCCAGCCGTACCGTCGCCGCCGCCGCCGTAAATCCTCTCTCGCTAGACGACGACGAAGACAACGATATATGTCCCGTGTGCGATGGCGATTGCACCTGCGACAACAGACCTCATCCCTTCTCCACAAGCGTGAGCCATGGAGGTGCGCGCTTTGTGGCTACATCAACCGCATCGACGGCTTCCTCCGTGCGCGCTCTCGGAGTGCAGCCTCTCAAAATCAAACTTATCGTCCCGCCCAGCATTCAAAACAAGGGACACATTCTAGCATCCGTACCAAAAAGAATTCACATGGATTGTCCCTCCGCAGCGTCCAACGGGGTTGTTGGAAGCAACTCCGTATCATCTCAACTCGCCAGCACTTCTTCCACCGTTGGCCATGGCCAGCATGGTGCATCAGATACCATAAGGTCAAAACGCAAGGGCCGTCCTGGGAGGACGGTCGCTGTTACACGCGACGGAACCACGATTGCGGCTTCCGACCGGCAAAGTCGTGGCAACGAGGCCAACACGTTGCCACAATCACAATCTCATCTCACATCGCATACTTGTGTTCAGCAATCTACCGTGTCACGGGCTACACGCCCTCCAGTTGAGACTTCAAAACCAAAATTAGCTGCCTCGAGGCGGTGCTCAAAGTCCCAGGCCAAAGGCACGACCGCCACAAGATGGGCTTCCTCGAAAAGGAGGCAAGACCGTATCAGTGATTGCACCAACTCCGCTCTTGAGCCTGGCGTTGATGCACTTTACAACGACGGCGACGGCGACGATGACGAGTCTTCAGGACGATTCCCGACGTTTGTCTCGGCTGATGGTTTGACATCGGAGGCCTCGGATTCCTCGGATTCTGACTCTGACTCTGACTCGGACACACTCGGTTTCGGCTCCGACTCATCGCTTGCGGCAGAGGAAGAGCGCTACATTGTTGCAGAACAGAGACGCCAAGAAAAAGCCCGCATTCGTCGCGAGTTGCTCGGCGATGATGCTCCCAAACACAAGGATTCAAATAACAGCTGGGTTATCCGCCCTCGCAAGAGGAGCGTCGGTCTCAGTGACGTCGACATGGATGGTGACTCCGACGATATCACGGAGGAGGACGAGGAGGAGGAAGACGAGGAGATGGATGAGGACGAGGGAGATGACGAGACGGATGGTCAGGCTTCAAGGGTGTACACTGGCCTTGCAACTGGGTGGTCGGATGACGAAGAGTCCAGTTTCGATGCTGATTTGTTCTTCGCCAATCTCTCGGATACGTCATCTGATGACGGCTCATCCGACACTGACGACAGTCACCCTCATTCTACTACCGGCCCTTTGGCCGACAGTGTCGACAGCTTACGGAGCGTGGACTTTGAAGTCACGGAGGCGTGGGACGGACAGGTCGTGTTCACAAATGGTTCTAATGACGGCCATGGCGTCCTCGATCTCGCATTCGAAGCTAACGCAGCTCGGCTGCTTGTATCGGACAGCCCTTCAGTTGGTCACGATAATGATGTTGAAATGCGCACCAGCGACGGTGCAGATCGTGGTTTCGACGATGGGGATTCCGAGCTCGGGGCAAGTGACGGGGACACAACTGAAGAGGAACTTGTCGATGAGCAGGGACTTCCCACTTCTCGTGCGATGAGGCTTTTCCGCTGGCCTACCAGCGTTTCATCTATCAACCCCATGTCAACAGTCAGCCCTAATGTCTCCCCCGCTCCGTTTTCTAGATGCCACCCACTGTCTACCATGTTAGGATCACCTCGCCCTGCTGATATCCTCGCCGGCAAAGTTACGTGGGAAGATATGGACCAGTCGCAGCAAGATAGTACGGAAGGCAGTTTTGAGGACAACCCTCGCTCTATTACTAGAGCTGGGATACCTATCATGGGCCAGTTTAGTCTGGAAGGCAACACACCGCAGAAGACTGCCATCCTTACCGGCATGAACAAGGATGTGCCTTCTCCATATCCTCGTCTTGGCCACCGGCGAAGAAGGTTTTCTAGCAGTGCTGGAAGCTTCAGCAGTGTATGTGTCTCATCTTTGGTCATGTCTTCTAGTCATCTAAAAATTATTTAGATGGACCTCCGTAGCCGCACATCAAGGTTATCCATCTATGCTTCTCTGCCTCCGCCTTCCGATGAGCTGTCATCCAAATCTCCACCAGACGCTGGCCTTGGTCAACCGATCAAATTGGATGACGTACTTGACTCTACGTTCCTCGATTCTGAACCTGAAACGCAGATACAGAGTATCCCTGATGGCGAGGGTGAGCAGAAGCTCGTTCAGAGCTTGAGTCGCTGGGACCGCGTGCCTGTTGGCGCCTTCCGTCTCACTAGAGAGTCCGCAACGTCTATCTCCGATGTTCCTACTTCGCCGGGCTGGACCTCTGAACACGCTAAATCCTCTTCCCGCAACGTGCATTCGTACGGGAATGCACTGAAAAGCAGTCCTCTCCATACCGTGCTCTGGCATGACAAAAGCGCCGACAAGGAGAAGCCCCGCAAGTCAGATATTTCACCTGTGTTACTCCCTGTCCGCGATGGTGCATCAACACCTACCCATGCTCCGTATCATCATGATCTGCACTTTAACCATCGCCGACAACACATCCCTCATAAAAACAGAAAAGAGTCTCGCAGGGAAACGAAGATGATGAAACGCAAAACTCATACACCTGTTCACAAGCATCACGATCAGCACCAGCAATACCACCGCCGACATCATCACCCCAATATGAAATCTCGGAGCAATGCATCAGTGCAACGTACATTTTTTAGCTCACCTACTTCCGCTCCGACGTTGAACGTTTGAAATTAACACTCCAACTGTATTTTTTGGTCACCCATGCTATCCTCAATATCCGACTCCACTCCACTCGCTAAAAGCATATTCCTAGTTTGCGTTTTTTTTTTCATTTTCGGTTTTCTTTCCTTGCATCTCTGGGTATCATGCGCATATTATCTGTGCTTGATTTGATGTAGGCTTGCTGGAGCTGAAAAAAACCTTTGAATCTCTCTGCGATGTACACCACAGTCGTCTTATTAACCTCCCAAGTTCGTATGACCTAGTCTTACTGTTGTATCGTTGATGAATGAAAGGTGTACATTGACTGTATCTGCATGAGTGAAGAGTACTAGTAAACGTGGGAGGTGACCTGAATGGCGAAGGGTGATAAGAGCGCGTCACGTCGAACACGTGACATGCGACTCATCGCGACCTCACTACCAAATTAAAGTCGCGGACATCGTTGCCAGTCTTGATGGAAAACCCCGACGTCGTCGATACGTCGGACGTTGAGGAACGTGAAATTTTCGCTCTCTCCAACGATGCTGATCATTGGGTCATTATGCCG
Organism: Singerocomus inundabilis; assembly: GCA_038089075.1. Taxonomy (NCBI): domain Eukaryota; kingdom Fungi; phylum Basidiomycota; class Agaricomycetes; order Boletales; family Boletaceae; genus Singerocomus; species Singerocomus inundabilis. Next base: position 54,654 of record JBBPKD010000007.1, read on the forward strand.
ACGAACAGTGTTCGTGCGGATACCCTCGCGTCTCCACAGAGCGCCACCACCGAGAAAGATTGTCAGCAACGCTCGGATTCTGCCCTTGCATTGATAACACGCCATGGTCGTTCCAGTGACCATGAAACAGAGAATTCATCTCCTCGTAAACGTATCAAGGTATGATACTTTCCGCTGTCCCATCCAACGCTAATGTCCTCTTGAAGATGACTCACTCTGGTGCCACCAACCGAGTCTGGACGCAGAGCGTGAAATCGCATTCAGTGTCCAACCCATTTCCATATCCCTCCTGGCATTCGCTCTCCATTTCTCCCGATCATCGTCCTTCGTCTCCTCACTCCAAACTCACAACCCCTCTAAGTTCCTCACAGCATTCACATGATCAATGGAAGCGGCCCTTGGTAGCTTCGTCACCATTAACGCCCGTTTCATCTCCAGCCTTTCTTGCGCAAACACCCTCACAATCTCCAGATCCAATTCGGCTTTCCCCTCCTCGACGTCCCCACTCTTCACACTCTCTTGCATCGCAGCCCGATCTTCTACCAGTCACTACTCTCCCTGTCCGTCCACTTCCGCAGAATGTCCCAGAGGATCCACAACCAGTGGTCCGTTATTCGTTACGTCGTCGAGAAGCTCGGCAGTTGAATCCATATGCCTACGACAAGATATTGTACAAACAACAACTAAAATCCCACCCTGAAGCCATCATTAAATTTCGAAGTCCTCGGCGTCGCTCTGGTTCCGGCAGGATGTATGAAGATGGCACACAAGATGAGTTCACAACTCGTTTTGATACTCAAGACGAAGATGGCGACTACGTAGACATAAAGGATGAAAGTGATAGGTGGAAGGTGGAAGGGTTTGACAGAAATAATAGGTTTGGGGAAGATGGTCAAGGGCCAGAGGTAGGACAGATAGAGGACGGTTGGCTACCTGAAGCCTTAAAGAGGCTATCAAGCAGCGATGAGGATGAGGATGAGATCCGCAAATTGGCGAGGAAGATTCGCAGGGATCGGGAGAAAGCAGAGACGGCAGCCAGAGCTAAAGCTACGAGAACCGTCGCAGAGGCTCGACAAACACAGATAAAGATTAAGAAAGCGAGGAAACACAGACGGAGACCGTTTCCGGTTCACGGGGACACTGAGCATGTGTCCACAACTTTGTCTGAACGCGCCTCTCTTCCTGTAAGTTTTCTCACACAGCGCTTCGTTCTTAAAAGACCAGTTATCAAATAGGTGTTGTCGCCTTCTCCATCCTTTTGCCCCCGAGCGCATTCAGAGCCCGCGATAGCGTTGTACCCTCTATCCCCCACACGAGAGCTCTTCAGATCTCCCACACGATTGCGGGTATCTTCTTCCCGGGCTCCCAGTTCGAAATCCCCTGACTTTAGTGTTTGCCTACAACGAGAAGACACATATCGATTTGATGACGATGACCCACTATTCCCACGGAGTCCTTCATCAGTCGGTTACTCTGCCACACATTTTGTCCCTCGGAGTCCCTCTAGGCCACCAACAACGTCTGGAGTTAGTGCCTGGCATTCGAATGACTCGGATATGGACTCGAAATCGGATGAGCTACCCACTTTCGGGATGACATCTAAGGACAGGAAGCGTCTTCGTGCGCTGAAGCGTATGATGCCAGCTGCAATGATTGCACGACAACTCGGAACTACCAAGGCTACTCAGCCCCCGCCTGCGCGCACTAGGGTTGCAGTTGAATCGTCAGGGAGTGAGGCGGAAGAAGCTAGAGTGATACCAGGGCTTGCAAGGGTTCGAAAAGGGAGGTATAAGGATGTGGAAATCAAGGGAGACTCTGAAAGTTCAGATGTGGAATTCTCCACGGATGTCAGCCTCGGTGCAATGGAAATGCCTTCTGACGGACAGTTGGCCGTTAGGGTCGGGCGGACACAACTCGCTTCACCGATGCTCAAACACGAGGACGATGCGATCTCTCTCAGCGATGACTCCATGCCGGGATCTTCTTCGGGACTCTCAGTAAGTAGCAGCGGTGATAATGATGAGAAAGCTCGCCACTCGCTTTTCGACCGTCCTACGAGAGGGCCAGCGCGCGAAAGAAGTCTAATCGATTGGATGTTGAGTCGGACGAAGGATCCTAACAAACAAAAGTCCAAGTTTAAACAACAGGCAAGGTCGCGGAAGTCTTGTGGATCTGGAGCGCCCAGGGTGAAGAGTTCGAACACGACTTCATCAACTAGACATAACTCAGGGCACCGAGACTTACAGCTTCATCAGGACACAGCCGGAGGGGATAGGAAACAGAAGAGCAGATGGAAACGACGGTCCGGAACCAATCAAGGGCCACTACTCAATATTCGTCATGGTGCAACACGTATCACATCGAAGTATCGTGAAGGCATAGCAAGCCGAAGTAGGACAACGCTCGCCATAGAGGACGACGACGACGAATTCAGACAGGCCGTGGATCCGGGATGGAGAGCTGAAGTAGAGAGGTGGAATAAACCCATCCCTTCGGCTCCCCAACACGTTGCGAATTCGGCGACAATTGCTTCAACTGCTTCTCGACCGACCCTGCACCATCAAACACGACAAACACGATTACAACTACAGATTCAACGCAAAGAGGACGCATCGGTTTACAGCCATATCGCTGTTGATATGAGCATTACTCCCCTTCCTTCTGGGGTCAAGTTCAGCGCTTCATCATACATCCAGAGAGGCCTCCTTCATCAACTCATTTCAGTTGTTTCAGGGAGTTCAGAAGCTCCATCCCCAATGTTCTGCAATATGCAAGGACTCGAGATTGGGCCCACTACATCCGCTGAGGTTTTCAGTGCATTGTTTGGTCCACTGTGCGATCGCCTCGCTCGTGCATTGCGCGAATTCAGGGTCGATGACGCGGTCATGTTGAAAGAGTGGGAGCTCGTGATACGCGCTTCGAATCAGCTTCTTTCGTGGCTCGCGATCCACGCAGAAGACCAGGAACTTGTTGCTCTGGAGGTGGCACTACGAGAATACTCGGGGGGGTTACTACTTGTCCTGGAGTCACTTGAGACAAACATCTTTTCATTGAATGCCTATTGGTTTGTCGTGGAGCTCTCTGCCCGCCTTGCGAGTGGTGTCAAGCACAAGCGAGGGTTATTGGAAAATGACCACTTACTCTTGTCAGCGAAACAACTCATGCAACGTTTGTTGGGTGTCGCCTTACGGCCAGCTTTTGCTACTTTTTATGCAGCAGAGGGTGATGCGGATGTTACTTCATTACCCCACAAAGCCGCTGAGCTGTGGGTATGTCTCATACACCTCCTTCCAAATTTCGAAATCTCCCCTGAGGTAGCGCCCGGACATCCTCTCTGGCACTTGCTTGTCAACCTATACCCCGAATCATCCCCCACCGGAGCAGAAGCAAGCGAAGATATATGGCGCATGATTTTTAGCCTTTGTGCTCTCTCGCAATTCTCTGTTCATGGTCTGGCAACCTCCGTTTTTCGGCTTCCAGGAGCTTGGGGGCTTGTGGCTATCGCTCTGAAGAAGATTATACTGACGGCCAATCCTGAGAAGGACCGTCGGCTCACACAACGCGCCTTGACGAAACGCGACGATTACGTCTCGTGCGTTGTTGCCAGGTGTTTTCTTTTGTGGAGTCGGTGGGGTTGGCGTCTCGACGATGGGATCGTCATGTTTAAGTCCCTACAAGAGATCTTTCGATCCCGTAACTTTGCCAATCTCCGTAGTGAACACTCGGTTCTCATGGGCTTTCTCGAGCATGGTGACCTGGCACTGCTATCCAAACGAGACCCACATGACACCGTTTTCGAAGTATTCCTGAAGATGGTGGTACAAGCTGTATACCTGCTGAATGTGAATGTTGAACTGGACTCAAAGCAACGCTCAGCGCATATTAAGAAACTCCTTCAAATGGCTGTCCCGGTCAGTCCCGTTCCATTCTCCCGCTCTGCCCCTCCGTCTGTACACTCCCTCTCCATGCTTGTCAATCGTTTCAGTGCGATGGCAGTCGCCGTACATCTCGATCCTACGTTCCCCAACGTCAAGTTCCGTATTGGCCAAGCGAGGCGATGCGTGAGCTTTAGGGATGCGGATGATCACTCGAGGGTGGCATGCGTATATGGAATGATGAATTTTGCGATGATCGTTAGGCATCACAAAATTGTCGGAGGGCTTGAAGAAGTGCTGGGGTGGTTGGGGGAGATGGCAGATGTGCTCATGGACGAGTTCAAGGAGGGTGAAGCTGGTACCGTCGAGAAGAAGTCAATCATAACCTTGGTCCAGTTACTGATTGGATCAGTAAGGCGTGTGGTCGAAACACAATCGTTGAACAAAGAACAGAGTCTCACGGAGTACCCGGACCCAGCACTTTTAGACGGTCGTAAGTGTTCGTCCGTTTGTTTGTTTCATAGTTGACGTCAGGCTAGCCTGGATCAGTAGGGTGTTCAACCCCAGAACCGATCTAGTGACTATTCAACAAACAGGAGTCGAGATTCGGATGCTTGTGCAGTCTTTCCTCGACGCTCGGCTGAAAGCGTTGCCGGATGTGCAGCCACCACCACCCCCTGTTGTCCACAGCACCGAGGTTCAAGAAAGTCAGGATGAATATGACAAACTGCTTCTGGATCTAAATGACGAAGAACTCCTGGCCGCATTAGGCGAGGAAGCGGAAGCGTCCGCAGTCGCCGATCTCAAATCAAAAGAGGACGCCTTATGCAAGGTCGGCTTCACTACAGGTTATTGTTTGGAACATTACAACATCACACATAGGTTCTCGATAAATCTATCACTCCCGCTGTGTATCGTCTCGTCTGTAAATATTTTGGCGAAAACGAACATGCGGACATAAACGCGACAGATACCAGGGCTGCAGACGAGTGGATAGATTGTTGGGTTGGCTGTGCGAATGTTCTCGTCCAGAACAACTACAAGGTAGGGACCTTACTCCCGGTGTCATGGCACGATTCATCAATGTTCGATAGGACTGGGGGTTATACATGAAGCTCGGCCAGCAATCTTGGGAAAAGATTATCGACAGATCATGGCGCCGTCGAGTTGGGTTGCGTTTCAACCTCATGCTTCTTCGTCTTGACCCGAGGGCGTACAATGTGAGAAAATGCACACTTTTACCCGACACTCCTGACTGATGTCGTTGCTCCAGAAAATGAAGGATGAGTTCATCGCTGTCCTTCTAGTAGCCATGCTATCATGCAGGACGACGATAGAACATGAGTTTATGGGTGTGGTGCTGTCGCTGGATGGATTACAGCATCCCCTACTTCGCGCTGCTCCACTCGTTCCTATACCTGGAACGAGGAAGTACGAAGTCAATGCTGGCGATTACGGAGTCGTTCGGGGACGACTGATCGAAAGTCAGTTGGCTCTCGTTACCGGTGACTGTTATAGTAACCATCGTTACAGCTGTGTTTGCAAACATCGCCGGATTTCTTCGTGCCAAAGTGGATGCTGAGAGCCAGGCGTATGCCGAGTTGGTGGTCATGATGCTGTCAACGGTACGCGATATTTATGAGGTCGGTACTCGTTCATCTCTCTTTTTCGAAAGTCCTGACATGAATCTGGAGTCGATTGAGGAGAAGGCGGAATATGCAGAATTTTGTCGGAGCGTGTTCCGCATGTTGTCGAACCATGTTGAGCTGGTCTCGCACCCAAGGATGTCAGATGCGCTGGGGTGGGCGGGGTGTATAGGTTACAATGTATTTGATTAAGGTTAGGGTTATGTCTTAGGTAATCCACTCGGGGGCATGGGCACCTCGTTTGTCCCGACGTCTCAGTTAGACTTGTTTCCGTGCAGCCATGGCGGGGCTCATTTCTCCGAAACCGCTCTCGTATTTGCAGCACACCGCCCAGTTCAATCCATACCAACAACAGCGTCTCGCTGGTTCTGCCCTTTCCGCCTACTCCGATACCCCCTCGCTCAGTCTCCAACCTCAGCACCATATCATCGGTATCCACGAAGAGAACAAAATTTATGCCCTGGTCATTGACCTGATGGACCCCAATACAAGGGAAGGTGCCCTCTTGGAACTCAGCAAGAAGAGAGAGCAGTATGACGATCTTGCGCTCGTCCTCTGGCACTCTTTCGGTACTGTCACGCCGCTCACATCTGACGCCCTCCGAATCCTTTCTGACGAGACCTAATTTCTATAATATAGGAATAATGCCTGCCCTTCTCCAAGAGATTGTCTCTGTCTACCCCCTCTTGTCCCCGCCCAATCTTACCGCACATGTTTCAAACCGCGTGTGTAATGCTCTTGCACTCTTGCAATGCGTCGCCTCTCACTCAGAAACGCGTCAACTCTTTTTGAATGGTATGTCGCTCTATGAGTGGTGTTCCCGAGTGACGACTTATGTGCTCTGGCAGCTCATATTCCCCTCTTTCTTTACCCCTTTCTCAACACGACTTCAAAAACCCGGCCCTTTGAGTACCTCCGTCTTACTTCACTCGGTGTCATTGGTGCTCTCGTAAAGGTACCCGCCGTCCGTCAGCTTACCTGTCACCACTAACGCGTAGACCCAGCAAAACGACAACAACACTGTCATTCATTTCCTACTGTCCACTGAAATAATACCCCTTTGTCTGCGTATCATGGAGACTGGTTCGGAGCTTTCAAAAACCGTGGCGATCTTCATAGTGCAGAAGATTCTTTTGGATGAAACTGGGTTGACTTATATCTGCCATACCTATGAGCGCTTCTATGCCGTCGGCACTGTCCTCAGCAACATGGTCAATCAACTCGTGGAAACCCAAGCCGTCCGACTGCTCAAGCATGTTGTGCGTTGCTACCTGAGGCTGAGCGACAATTTGAGGTATGTTCACACACTGCCCGGTGGCTTGGCATGGGTTGATGTGAAATCCAGAGCAAGGGAAGCGCTGCGGGCGTGCCTTCCAGAGCCTCTTCGCGACCAAACCTTCAGCGTTCTTCTCAAGGTCCGTAAACATTTTTCCGTGTTGTCGATCCACTCATTGGTTTTACAGGGTGATATGGTCACGAAGCGTTGCTTAACTACTCTGCTTAATAACCTGAATGACCAGTGATGTAGGAACCCATCGTGGGTTCGCGGCATGCCTTCGCGTTCTCATCTTTACTTCTGAAAATGGCCCGTACAGGTGGTAAACTTGGACAATCTGGATAAATTCAATTCAACCCGCACTTATATTTGCACCCCCGTCAGACACGTACAATGTACCACTATCTGCTAACTAAACGCTCTCACTAATGTGACCATCCGGGGTAGAAGTATGTTGTACTGTAGAATTAAAGAGTTCATTCCCGCGAATGCCTTGCAAATAGTGTCATTTTATTTAGTGTACGTGGGAGCTGGTGGACAAAGAACCTCCGACATAACCCTGACCGCAACGCTTACGTTCCTTCACTGACTGCGCCTCGGCATTATGTTCGACGCCGTTCACGAATCTTTTGCGGGGGCCAACGCAACATCCACGACCTTTATCGATGGAGAGAAGATATGTTTGCCCCCTCTTAGAGTCCCCTTCTATTTTGCTATGCGCCAAAATCTCTTCGACAGTGTTCCCGACAACATCCTGGCACTCGCAGCACCTGTCGTAACCTACTGGATAATGTCTCTCTTCTTCCACTGCCTCGACATGTCAACTTGGACATGGTTGAACAAATACCGAATCCATGAGTCGGACGAAGTCAAGTCCCGTAATCGTGCTACTCGCTCCGAGGTCATTCGTGCCGTCGTCTTCCAGCATACGTTGCAGACCGCACTCGGTTACTATTGGCTGTCCGAACCCCCAAAGATTTCTCCTGCAAAGTGCACGATGGAAATGGAGGCTGTCGCAAGGACGTTAGTGCGCCTAGTTCGGTGGGTAGTCGGTCCGAATGCGGGGAACGACGTTTTGGAGCTTTATGGTGCCGATACAACTTCTTGGTTGTATTGGTGGGGTATTCCCGCCGCACAACTTCTCTTTTCTCTGTGAGTCCACTCCCCCATTTCTGAGTCGTGTTCCCGTCTTCACTGGACACCAAATAGATTTATCGTCGACACTTGGCAGTATTTCCTTCATCGCGGGATGCACACGAACAAATTCCTCTACAAACATCTCCATTCGGTGCACCACCGGCTTTATGTACCCTACGCATTCGGTGCACTATACAATCACCCACTCGAGGGATTTTTTCTCGACAGCGTTGGTGCCGTAGTGGCGGAGACTATTGCCAACCTCTCCGTCCGGCAGACCATTTTCTTGTTTGCGTTCAGTAGCATGAAGACGGTCGATGATCACTGCGGTTATGCTTTGCCCTTCGACCCATTCCAAATGTTTAGCGGCAACAATGCTGATTACCATGACATTCACCATCAAGTTGGTCCATTCTCTGTCGCTGCTTCCACGGCACTCATTGACATTCGTCCCACTTTAGGCTATCGGGATCAAATCCAATTTCTCACAACCCTTCTTCATCCATTGGGATGTCATTCTGGGAACGCGCATGACTAGGCAAGACATCGAGGAGCGCAAGAAGAAATTCAAGACGACATGACGCAGGGGTGATGACCCCCACACACACACACATGTCTGGTTCCTTGTGCTTTTTGCTTAAGTTTACTTCTGCCGGCCGAGTTATGTTTCGAGCTATTATCTCCTATAGTCTCCTGTTGTAATACGCTAGTGAATGTCTAATAGATCCTCCCGCATCAGTGACTGTTAGCCTCAAATATCGGATCAGAGCAGCTAATATGCCTTGAAAGCCATTCACCGGCAAGTTCAGGATCATGTTGTAGTGACTCGGAGCAAGCGGATAGTGTACGCACGTTCGATTTCACCATATTAGATTGCTGCTGTAGAAAAGACAGGGGCTAGAGTCCGAGAACAGAAGGTCTTTCTGTAATCTCAGTCTGCAGGCTGTCCCGTTTATCGTATATTACCTGACATCCACACTTATCCATGCCCCAGGACCAGTTCTTCCCTCCCATCGGGCAGCTCGCGGAAAAGACCGACGATCTACTGGACGAACCTGCCGCTTCCGATGGTGATGTCCAAGAAGACAGACCTCTGGAAGAAGTCGAGTCTCTCTGCATGCGATGCGGGGAACAGGTGAGCTCCCTGACTCCCTGGTCGGGTCCTTCGTATGCACGCCCACTCATCCCACAGGGAACGACCCGCATGATGCTCACTTCCATTCCATACTTTAGAGAAGTCATCGTGATGAGCTTCCGGTGCGAACACTGTGGCACGACAAACAACGAGATACAAAGTGCTGGTACCATTCGCGGTGTGTCATTTCTAACCCCAGGCGCTTTTCGTTCTCATGAACGGGTCATTCACCGATAGAATTCGGTGTGACCTATACACTCAAGTTGCTTCACCGCGGCGATCTCGATCGTCAGATCATTCGCTCGCAAGCATGCGAGATCTCTATTCCAGAATTCGAGCTGACGCTTCCGCCGAATAAGAGAGGGCAGCTCACAACTGTGGAAGGTCTCTTACGTGACATAGTCGCTGACCTCAACGCCGACCAACCTCTCAGACGAATACAAAATGAGGTTACTTTTACCAGGATTCGGGAAATCATCGATGGACTCAAGGAAGTTATAGATGACGAAGAGGACGAGGAAGACGTCAAATCCGACCAGCCCGCCATCGAAAAGTTTAAAGAAGATCCGGTCAAGAAGACGATCACAATCACGCTAGATGATCCGTCTGGAAATTCATTCCTGGAGTTCACTGAGAGTATGGCTGATCCCAAGTGGAGTCTCAAGACGTACACCAGGACCCTTGAGCAAGCGGCTAATTTAGGTTTGGCTGTCCCTGCGGAAGAAGAAGTGAAAGGTGCATCGGAGGAGGATGTTAGGAACCATAAAGAAGAGGGGGAAGGTCTCGATGGCCAGAATGACGAGGTCTTTGAGTTCCCGGGAGTTTGTCCACGCTGTGGGCGTGCACTAACGACTCGGATGAAGAAAGTGTCCATTCCTTACTTCAAGGTAAGCGATCATCGGCTTTACAATCTGAAAAGCCTGACGAACGTCATTGTCAGGAAACATTGATAATGTCGACTAATTGCGAGAGCTGTGGATATCGAGACAACGAAGTCAAGGCTGGTTCGGCAATCTCAGAGAAGGGAAAGAAGATAACCTTGAAGGTAGTTGATGAAGAGGACCTGAGAAGAGATATCCTGAAGGTGACGAACATTTCGTCTCTTTCTCTGGCCAAAGTGATGAGTGCAACATTTGTAGAGCGAGACCGGCGGGTTGATGATCCCAGAAATAGACCTTGTCCTCCAGCATGGAACGCTGGGGGGACGATTCACGACCCTGGAAGGAATCTTGAGTCAGATCTACGAAGAGCTCTCCCAGAAGATGCTTGTAACGGGTGACTCGAATACGATAGGGGATGAAGACCGCGAAAAGTTCCAGCAATTCTTAGAGGATCTAGACGCAGTTGGGTCATTTACAACATTCGACGTGATCCGTGTTATATTCACCAACATGCGCCCAGATCAAGCAGGTTAAGCGAGAATTCACAGTTATCCTTGATGACCCTCTGGCGAATTCATACGTGCAGAATATATATGCACCAGACCCCGACCCAAACATGACAATTGAGACCTACGAGCGGAGTTGGGAGCAAAACGAAGAGTTGGGCCTGAACGATATGAATGTTGAATTCTACGGTGTAGATAATCCAGCGGAGAGAGACAGCGAGAAATAATATAAGTCATGATTAGACTCAGAACTCACGCCTGCATACCGAAGGAGCGACGAAGGAACTGGAAGTTCCGTCTCTTCTGACATTAGGTGAGTTGTATGCAGGGAAGATCAGAATGGAGACACAGTCAAGCAAAATCATATCCCTACATTTGTTATCAACAAACTCAAGAGTAATTCAGTGCTCTTTTCTGCAGTCACGTTGTTATGTAACAACGATTTTCAAAAATACCCTGTACAACTTCTCGGCAAAAGCCTCGACTAATAGGCTCCAGACTTTATGAACTTGAATGCTCAAACACCATGCTAGCTATCGTGTCTTCGATAGTAGTTTGAATCCTCGATATCGATTCTTTCCAGGAAAAGGAACCAACCTCTGACGCGTTCACCCTCAATATGTCACTGGCAATTTCCGAACAGTAAGAGCCATCAAATGGCGAGAACTAGTACGTTGCAAGCACAAACCCATGTTATATTTACAATAACCTCGACTCAGAGTGAAGCGAGAAGTGACTCGAAATTGGGCTAGCCTCTGTCCTGTCTGTGGTTGGGCCTGTGCTCTAGATCAGACCTACTGGCACCGCGCGACGATATTATGGGATGCACCTTTTTTACAGTACAGACCAAATGGGTGTTCAAGTGATAATCGATTAATTTCCCAATACAATTAGCGTAGCACACCGCTGCAGCGTATACAGCACATGCATTTGTTTAATTGTACACCGTCTCGATTCCGAATGATGCCAAGCATACGAGCATATCAGTCATTTCTATTTTCATTTTATTTTATATTTTTTTGAAGAGGATTTTGGTACGACAAGTACGACAAGGTCAATACACAACACGATAGATCCTACAGACGTACACCAACATGACACAACCATCGCAAAGCCGTGCTCGTGTCGCGTGGCAGAGGCTTGCAGCGAGTTGGGACCAGTACGTCGTTCTTCACATGTCACGGCAAGAGACGAAGAGCAGTGGGAAGGTACTCGGGTCCACCATTCCAGAGTGCGAATCACCATCCCACCTTTATTTGGTAAAAGATGGGGTTTACCGAGGGACTTGTCAAGAAATCGTGTCGATCAGTCACGACAAGAGCTGCAGTCTATGCGCGACGACCAAGATTCGAACTTGAAGAGACAACATGCTGCCGGGGGCCGACGGACGACGAGGACGGGGGTCAACAGGCATATCAGGGATTTCCGACCATACCGAAGTAGGCGCCAAATCACAAGACATGTCTTGGGAGGTAAGGTAGAGAGGTGGAAAAGATGGCCGAGCAGCATGTAGTTCGGATCGTGGAGAACACGTTTGCAGTGGTGTGCGCGGATGCGGCCAAAGGAGGGTCGGGTGGTGTGTCTTGTCGTGAGTTATCGCATATTTTCTGATTTTTTGTGATTTTCTGAGGTTTTCTGAGATGCAACGCATTAGACTCTGACTAAGACGACTGGCATGAGAACTCGTACCCAAGATGAAAAAACTACCAATCCAAAAAAGATTTTGTTTTGATCTTCTTTTCTTTCTGCGAGACATTGTTAGCATGAGGAGAGAAAGGTTGGAGACTAAGATTATTTACCTTTACCAATTACTAAAGAGAAATAAAACACGAAGAAGAAAATATTATGTCGGGTTGTGTTAGCAAGGTTCCTATCAAGAGATGTCAGTAAACTTTACCTGATAAAAAAATGTTCCATGAGTTTTCTATTTTCTATTATTATTATTTTTTCTATCGGAAAACGTCAAGATTGTGGGCCAGAGGCAAGGTTGGACAATCACCATTACTGTGAAATGAATAGAGAAATAAAAAGGAGAAGGAGAAAAGACTATTGTTGAGTCAGATCAGGAGGGGTAGAAAACAAAGATATTCGTACACGACTCACATGAAGACAAGATTTTTTATTTTATTTTTTCTGCAAGAGGTCATGAGCGTGAGCAGAGAATAGTCCAAAAGTAGTTACCTTTACTAACTGCAAAAAAGAAAGGGGAGAAATAGGATAGAAAGAAGAATGTACTACGTCGAGTTGTGTCAGCGAGGTTGCTATCGAGAGCTGTGAGTAGACCTTACCAGACAAGAAATATATTAGAAAAAAAAAAGACTGTGTTGGAGAACATTTAGGATTGTGCATCAGAGGCAAGGTCGACCGAATCACCTTTTTTTTGAGTTTATATGATTTTCCGTTTTTTTCTTTTTCTTTTTCTGGAGGAATTGAGTACGTAAGGAAAGGTGAGTAGAGTTAGTTACCTTGTTTGGCTACCAAGGAGAAAGGAGAAGATACTATGTCAAATCACGTCAGTGAGACTACTATCGAGGGATGCTAGCCAACCTTAGTACCTGATAATAAAAATATTTTATGGGTTTTGTAAATTTTCTGTTTTTTTTTGTTCTGCCGGAAGATACTACCATTAGGCAACGGAGCCGAAGTCGAGCAACTTACCGTTACTACCATTACTATAAAGTGAATAAAGAAGAGAGAAAAAGAACAAGAAAGGAAGACTAGCGTTGAATCGCGTCAAGCCGGAATCAAGTACGCCAGGCATGAATGGCGCACCAGAAACGGAGAATCCGGGACCAGATATAAAGATACTACGTCAAATCGCGTCAGTGATGTCGCTAGCGAGAGATGGAAGCGAACCTCACCTGATAGAAAAAATGGTTCATAGGTTTTCTATTTTCTATTTTTTTTGCTGGATGGTGTCAGGGTCAAGCACCAGATCCGAAATCAATCGACTTACTATTATGAAGTGAAGAAATGAAAATGAGAAAGAAACAGGACTGGTGCTGAGTTCCGTCAGGATCGAGTCAAGCATGACAAGCTGGATGACGTACCTCATTGGAGCATGAAGAGAACCGAAACCAAACGAATGACAATAGTTGGCATTAAAAAATGAAAAAAGGGTATAGGATGACGAAGGGCCCGTCTGGTAGTGCAGGGCGAGCCGTGGAACACTCAGTGAATTATCGCACGTTGTTGGCACTGCGCCACCGCATAAGCAGATCCACTCCTGCCGGCCTTGGCGTCGACCAGCCTATAGATGGCCTCCAGAGCACCCCAACGAGCATACATGCTCGGGCTATCGCTGGTAGGCTGACCGAAGTCGCTGTGGCTGTCGTCCATGCACAAGAACGATTGATTGTGGAAGTTGTCAGATCAAGTCGGACATTGGGGTCGTGCGCTCGATCCCCCACGTTGGTTGTCACGATAGAGGGAACCGCCGTCGACCTGCGAGCGCATTCGTTTGACATCATGGTGTTACACGAATATCAGAGAAGTGGACTCACATTCCATCCCAAATCGTCCGCTGAAAACTTGACCTGTCTATTTAACATGTGACGTTCATCAGCACGACAAGAGCACAACGTCGTGACCAGCGAGCTTACCCTCGTACGCCAACCAAACAAGTATCCTGCCGACGCCGCAACGTCATCGAGAGCAATCTGCCCAACGGAACCCGAGCAGAATGTGAAGAAGAGAAGAAGTAATGGAGATGCCTAGAGCAATGAGGGGGTCCTTTTATATTTATTAAGAATGTCAGCCACATTCCAATGGTATGCTGGTGGCGGACTGCGTGCGGCTGACAAGGCAGAGCACTCACCAGTACTCGCTAGCCACAGTCCGCCATATCATGCAGCGACCGTCTGGTACATGTTGTCAGAGAACAAGCGAGACGGAACACGTTGGATTTCGAGGTCATGCCAGTGACGACTAAGGTCACGACCTTTCTGGACGAGCCGTGTAGGCTAGTAGTAGTTGCCACCGAAAAGGAATGCTGGGCTAAAATATAGTAGAATCGGCGTCAGACCTGATGAGAGCATGCGGTGAACAAGGCGGAGTGTGGTTCAACCGTCTCCTTCCTGCATCTGATTAGTCGAAACAAACGAAGAACACGTTCACTTGTGCTACATGATCCACGAAACCCAACGTTGACGTACTGACTCAGCGGCACCGCCTTCAACACAACCTCGACGATTTCTGGATAGGCCAACAAGCGTCGATCATGGATCAGAATGCAGGCCGATCACGAATGTAGAACTGGACAAAGACAAGACCCAAATCCAAAAAAGTCGTTGGACTCATGTGTCGAGTCGAGCGGATATAGTGGCCGAGACATAAAGAGACGTCAGTGATGCTAAACAGTCGAACTCGCACCTTCCCCATGTCGTTCATATCATAGTATTGTACTGTTGGATCGAGTCATCTTTCTCTTCTACAATTTTGACACTGGTTAAGATGGTATACGACAAGCCCAGGAGGATTCTCATGATTGGGTGCGGACATACCACCTTCATTTGAAGGTATTACCTGCCCGGCTGACCTTCAACTTGAAGAGTCCATGCCAAACCACGAACCATAACGGACGTAGCAGAACACTGAGAAACAGAGAGGGACTCGTAGGATGCGGTTACCCAATGCGAAAGAGTGCAAGCTGACAGTGTGCATCACCCTCCAGAACGAGTGTTCACACTGATAATTTGTTTTCAAGAATAATTCCAAGGGACATCTTATTAAGCTTAGGGTATTGGACGACGATGACCAGACTCAACGAACCTCCGGGTCAGTGGCATTCTTGACAGTGGTCTGAATCCCTGATATTAATTCTTTCCGGGGGGAGGACCCAACCTTCGGCTTGTTAGCCAATTCCGAACAGCATGAGCCATCGAATGGCGAGAACTAGCGGGTTGCGAGCCAAAACCCACGTCATAATCACAATAATACCACGTCTTAGAGAGAAGCTGAGCGTATCTTGACATTGGATCAGACTCACTCACGGCGCGTGACGATATAATTGACATTTCCATAGTAACCGATCGAGGCGTTCAGGTAATGATCTTAGATTACTCCGACGCAGCTAGCGCAGTGCACTGCTGCGCCGTAGGCAGCACATGCAAGAACGGTGGCGATACGAAGAGGCATCAAGTGCGAGCAGTGTGTGTGTGAAGGAGAATGACTGTCGCGAGCGAGCGTGGAGAGACGGCATGTACGATGTGGCCCTTTATTCCGTTTACCGTCGCCTTTGACAGCACGAAGGTTAGAATTAGTCATCGCCGGACCTTGGAGAACTACGGTGAAGCAGCGACGGGTGACCATAGGCGGATAGGGAGATATACCAGACTTTGTCAAAGGCGCGCGTACTGTCAAAGCGATATTCGCCGTCAAGTTCGAGAGGGAACAACCGTAGTCCTTCGATACGTAACGCACGGCATTACTGAAACTCGGTGGCGACGGCGTCGCCGGGCACTGCTGGACGTGAATTGGACTGATCTCTACCAAGATCAAAGTACAAGTATTCCTTTGAAGGCGTGTAGTAGTGTGGAATCATGCGATCACGTGATCACTCATATCGCTGTCAATTTTGGAGAGAACCGAGAAGAGGGCCAGCACGACCTCGTCGCAGCCAGCATGCAGTGCGACGATGTGATATGGTCTGTCATCAACACCCAATTCTGCTCGTACAAAGTAAAGTCCGTTCGTTTTCCCCATCACAACCCTCCCGTCCAAGCCTTGGCCGTTTACTGTTTCTCTCAGAACTGCAACGCAGAACTTCTGTCGCAACGAGTACAACGTCACCGGGTTCTGCAGTAGACAGTCATGCCCGCTTGCAAACTCACGGTACGCAACCGTACGTGAGCACGAAGGTACGCTGTCCGTTGTGGTCCTGCCTCGCGTTTGCATTGATGGGTCTCGTGATCTATTCCTAGGTACAGTGTATCTCTACGTTAAGACAATCGAACGCGCGCATACACCCGCCAAGATGTGGGAAAAGATCCCGCTTTCCAAAAATTACTCGAAAGCTCTCGAGCAGGTGAGCCAGCTCCCAGTTGCCAAGCACGCCATTGCATCCAAACACGCCCAATGGCACTCCAGATTGACAAGGAGCTCATATACTGGCCGAAATTCGCGATCCATAAATGTAAGCAACGTGTAACCAAGATCACACAATATCTCATCAAAATGCGGCGGATGAAACTGCGGCAAGAGTTCGTCGCTTTTGTTTTGGCCTTGGCATCCTGGATCCCCTGATAATGCATCCTCGCAGGCCAAAGCTGGTTGGCGTGAAGAAGAAACTTGACCGCAGAGAAGCGACGCGCGAGCGCAAAGCCCTCTCCGCTGCCCACCTCGAAAAATCGATTGAGAAGGAGCTCATCGAACGACTGAAATCAAAAGCGTATGGTGATGCGCCACTCAACGTGAACGAGAGTGTGTGGCAAGCTATATTAGACCGAGAGAAGGGGGGAAAAGAGAAGGAATTGGAAGAGGAGGACTTGAGTATGGTAGATGATGAAACAGACGGGGAGGATGAAGACGACGAGGAGTTGGAAGGAGAGTTGGAAGGCGAATTCGTCAGTGATATAAGCGGAGACGAAGCTGGGTTAAGCGACTTGAGTGACATGGAGGATATGGTGGTGAGCTCTGGTGCGGTGGATCAGTCCGTCTTCATTGCTGAACGTCCCACAGGGTGAGGGACCTTCCGAGGAGGACAGTGAAGGTCTGGATGAGGATGACGACGATAGCACACAAGGTCACTCGCATTCAAAGTCAAAGATGGTACTAGGCAAGCGGAAAGCAAAGACACCAACAAAAGCACCTCCTCAAAAAAAGGTCGAGAGACCAAGGAGTGCGTTCTCTTTTGTCCTCCATCTGCTTTTCTATCCATACTGAACCGTCTCACAGAGGGACCGAGGGTGGAGATCGAGTACGAGCACGAGCTGGAGAGTATACCTATTACCCGATCTTCACTTTCGAATTGGTAGCTTCTTCCTGCCCTCTTTTGCCAGATTAGTTTGAGTGGCCGCCAAATTTTCCCCTGTGTTCGTTCGATACTCTCCGAGAGGGAACACTGCCAGGTGAGTCGCAACCTGCGTTCGACTTGGGTGACAGTGATATCCTGCATGTATCTTCTTCCCGCTCTTGTGTACATTTCGTATGTTCTTCCACCTGACTCAGCGCACTTTGAGAAGAGGCGTATCTACAAGGGCTAGTTCCCGGTGCTGGGGCCCTAAACTATATCCTAAATTTCCAGGTATTTCCAAGCTTGCTGACGGCGTTAGGCTCCGCATAGCGCGCCAATGTCAGTGTGGGTAAGACTGCACCTGTGACCACTCTCTTCCACACCAGGCATGAGATTAGGAACCCTTGACAGACACTCAGATTAGTTTGCGTGAACATCACCCCATGGTCTAAACATCGATATGTTGGAGACGTCCAAAACGTCAATATCTCTTAGGCGCTCAGAGGTTGCCGAGATAAACGTGTTATTAACCGTCACACTTTGCCCTCTCTGATACCCAAAGCAGCAGTCCAACGTCCTACATCCTACCATCCAAAGAATAAATCTGTGACCTGCCCGAGCACACCCTTGCTAGGGGCTTGTCCCTGGGACGACACTGCCGATACAGAGGCTGTCTTTTGTGCGGGAGAGGCAGCGGCTGGCGCGCGTCCTTTGCGAAAGGCAGCGACAGATGGCGCAAGCTTAATCGGGGTACCCACCACGGTCGTAGGGGACGGGCCATCGATGATCATTGCAGATGGCTGTACTTGGTTTTGAGATGGTGATGTCGGCGTTGCAAACTCGGGTGCCCGCAGTGACGATCCGAGATCTGCTGCCGCCGCCGCCGAGTCCTGCAAAGAGAGACAAAGAACGTTGGAACCAGAATATCTGAGACAATACGAATAACATACAGCCCATTTGACACCGATCATCCAGGTCCCACCCAGGACCTCGCCGTTCCTGCGAACGACACGCGCTGCTTCTCCAGGATCCCTAAACCCGATTCTGAAGCAGTTGACAATTTCTGTATTGGGTTCAGGTTCTGTGGCAGCACCAAGTGACTTGAAGTACTCGACAGTCACGGAATACTTGTCGGGGGGGTATCCGAACACGACCACATAGCAGACTGGGGCTGTGGATGATGTGGCGTCTATGCGCGATGGACGAACTGGTGATGGGAAGGAAGGATTGTCCAGAGAGAATGCCTGAGGCAAGCACGAGTGAGTCTCAAGCTATGAACAGGATAGTATTCCATGACACACCCTTGGTAGTACCTTTTCTGACGCGCCAAAAGACGACTCACGAAACACGTCATTGATGGACGTTGTAGGGGGTGCATCCGTGTCTGCAAAGGCCTGCCGTTGCCTGCATGAATATGAGGGTCAATGAGGGTCGACTAGAACGGACGACGGGACCAACGTCGAAGAGCTCTCGAACATGGAGTCGGCCCCAAAATAGGAGGCGCCACCACGAGAAAGGGCGAGGTTCATTTTCGCCTTGGTTTGCACTGTGGGTATCTCGTCGATATGCTGTGCGTTTTGAGGTGCGTGTACATTGTGTTGTTGGGCAGACTGTCGAGAAGGATTGGTGAGGGGAAAGGGTAGAGGAAGGAGGGTCCGACCATCATGTAACCTGGTTGGTAGTGGGATCTTGACTGGCCGAACGTGTCGGTCAGCGAGGAGCCAAGGCCAGAATGCGCTGAGGTGGTCGAGCTACCCCAGGGACTGGTGCTCTGAGAATGGGCGACGTTGGAGCTCATCACGGACGGGTTCAACAGGCGTCTGGGTATCTACCACAACACAGACAAAGAGACCTTTAAGTACGGCGGACAGTCCGACCTGTCCACCGGCACGTCCTCTATGCACGTTCCAAAAGACTGATCTGATATACATTTCTCCTGTCGTGACAAACCAAGGACATCGTGTCAGACTGCAACGGCCTGCGCGTCGTCCTGCGAGACATACGTGCAAACCACCTGGCCAGCACTTCCGCCAATCGCGTCCTCGAGCGGGACGATATCCACATCGCACATGTTGTTGCGAGCGTGTAGCTCGCATAGACGAGAAACACGAGTGGATGAACGGATTGCATGGATGGTGGAGATTATTGGGAGGGTGAGTGGTCGTCTGCCTCTATCGCCTCCCTCATATATGCGCCTCTGTGAACCCAAACGAGACGGTGAGCCCATGCTCGACCGGGGTGATTCGGATGAGCTACCCCACTTGCACGGACTTGCTGACTTTGAGATGCTACATCCCCGCGCACGGATATAAGCAGATCCAGAGCAAGGGTTCGACTGCATCCCCTCTCAGATTTAGCGCGTTGGGAGTCGTCGAGATGTTCGTGAACACGCATTTCCTTGTGGAAATTAGATGTGCAGGCGACCATATCCGTGGCGGCGATAGTGGGTGGTATCCGTACAATGATAGTACACAAATATATATGATGGTTCTCTTCTGTTCCATTCTGTTCCTGCTCCACATACTACGCACATTGCTGCTGCTTAGCAAGACAGCCAAGCCGCCGTCATAGACTGCAGCGAATGTTCCCCAGCTAAGAAGACGCTCGTTAGCAGACATAATCCACGCGCCTCGATCGGGAAGCCTGTACCTGGTGTTCTTTGAGGTGAGTCAATGACCCTTGACGTGGCCAGCACGTCGACGTTTGGTCTGCCAGATGCGTGGGGTCTGCCAGATACGCAAGGTCTGCCAGATGCGCGGGGTCGCCTTGACTGCTGGTGGATGATCTCTTCGAGAACTCTCCCTGATCGCTCCGACGGACGAAGCATGGACTGTGCAACCAGTCGCGACGACGCAGCCCCCGCACGCTAAGAACGCATAGACGATTGAAGTGGCAATCTCTGTCACAGACGATGTTTTGGCCATGGTTGATAGAGAGGAGTCTGGAGGGCTTGCACCCATTTTATAGGCTCATATACCCATTCTGAACCGGATGAGCACGCTAAAGCCCCCGCCCGCACAGCGTCCTGACGGCAGAGGTCCAGCTATCTGAGATAGAAGTGGAGACAGGGCATGTGAGATTCATTTACTCGCTATGAACCTGAAACGTACCGCCGTGTGACCCAGCGGGCTCTACCGTTGCGTAGTTTGAGGAGAGAACACCATCGGGTCAATTTCCATGTTCGGAGGATGAATGAGACGAGACTGGACTGTTTCAGAGAGCGAGTCGCCGGGCCGCAATAGGTCTCTATAGGAGCTCCAAAGTGTCCCCCTTTGATGCCGTACATACGCCGTGGATACTGTCTTGATGGTTGTGTGTGTACGTCCTACTCGCACGCGTCGGTGTGTCGTTGCGAGGGTGTCTGCGGGCCCGAGCCTGCTATGGCCAGGGGTGTTCCCTTAATTATCGACATACGCTTGGCCTTCCCACGTGCCAAATGTTCACCACCTTTGCCCGACTGCTTGTGTCCGCTCAAAGGGCAAGGTCGGTCCGTTCGTCCATCGCGACAGCGCCGTCGACCCGAGCGTTTCGAACCAGTTCTGTGCACCATGACTTTCATTTCGACACACACCACTTTGTGCAACGCCTGGAGCGAGAAGGGCTCAACCGACAGCAGGCCGAGGGGATCATGTCTGCCATGGCAGAGGTCATCGACGAGAGCATACGGAACATGACTAGCAACATGGTTACCAAGGCCGACCAGGAAAAGGTCTGTCTCTTCGGATATTCGTCCACGGCAGAGAAAGTTGAGATTTGGCCCCGTCGTGCAGCACCAATATACCCAGCAAGTAGACTTTGCACAGCTCAAATCGGAGCTGCAGTTGATGGAGAAGAATGATCTGGCGATGATCAAGGCGGATAATGATCGGCTGCAAGCCGACATGGAGAAGCTCAAGCAACGCCTACGGGAAGAGATCACGCGGACACAGGCCGGTGTACGGTTGGATCTGAACCTTGAAAAAGGACGGATGAGAGAGGAAAGCAGCGGGCAGGAACTCAAGATAAAGGAGGTGGACACGAGGATCGAGCAAGAGATTGCCAACCTCCGGACAGCAATCCAGGCATCCAAGGTAGGACCTTCAAGAGTGCATCCAGCCAGCGTACTTGCTGAGTCTCTCTTTTTCTTTTTCTTTTTCCTCCTCTCTAGGCTACTACGCTGCAGTACTTGGTTGGGTTCGGTACGTGTAGTGCCTTGGATGGTGACGGGCAGAAGCTAATACAAAAAGAGTCTAGTGACCGGATGTTCTGCCTTACTCATGGCGTATATGCGATTCAGGGTCTGAGGGGGTCGGGATACACCATGTACCAAGTCATAGATCACTACAATGATGACAGGACTGATTGTTGGCTGTCCGTGATGGTATCATCCTTCATTGATTTAATCATTCGTCTAACGGAGGTATGGCATCACTATCCATGTCCTCTCCGAATGCCACTTTTTTGAAAGCCACGTAGGCCTTGCCGATGTCATCGTTGACGATGACATGGTCACACGCGCCCGGCTGTCGTGCATACTCGATTTCTGCACGTGCAATAGCAAGCCGTCTCTCGATGGCTTCCTCGCCATCTGTTCCACGCCCACACAGTCGACGACGGAGGGTGGCCATGTCAGGCGGAGAAATGAAGAGGTAGACGGGGTTCAGATTTGTCCGCTTGACCTGTTTTACGCCCTGCAGGCGATTAAGCGGTGATAGAGGGGAGTCCCCGGGGGTCGTACCTGAGCGTCGATGTCCAGCACACAACGCCTGCCCGATTCTCGGACGGCGCAGATGGCTTGTCTGGACGTGCCATACAAATTTGCAGAAAATTGGGCATGCTCGATAAATGCATTCTCGGCAAGGAGGTCTCTAAACCTGTCTGTGGACACAAAGTGGTACTCTTTGCCGTCGGTCTCTCCAGGACGGGGTTGCCGAGTGGTGTCTGGTGGTTGTCTGAGATGGACGACGGTCTGACAACGCGTGACGTACGAGATACACTGAAACCAAACTGGCCTGGAAAGTCGGCAAAGAGACGGGCGAGGAGGGTGCCCTTTCCAACGCCAGACGGTCCAAACACCACCAGGGGACGATGCACCGACATGGGATGGGCTGTCATGCTGTCACGCTGACCGTGTGTCACGCATCATTCAATCAAGGCACGTGACTCACACCCGACCCCCTCATCCTACTCAAAGCTTGTTTGTTTGTTTTTTTCCCGTCATTTCCCTCCTCTAATGGGTGCCGTCTGCTGTCGTCCAACAGTGAGTCCCTCTTCCTCATCCTACTCATTCCTAATCCCCATCTCGTTCCGTAGCCCGTCGACTTTGAGGGAGACGTCAATCTCTTCCACTTTGTGCTCTTGCGATGTGTCGGCAAGGGCGCGTTCGGAAAGGTACTCCCACCGTCTTCCCTGTTCGCTCCCCCTCCTGCCCTCCCCTTCTGCTAGGTCCGGATGGTTCAACACAAGCAAACGCAGGAACTCTACGCACTCAAGTACATCAACAAGTCAAAATGCGTCAAGATGAAAGCCGTGGCCAACATCGTACAAGAGCGGCGTCTTCTCGAAGAAGTCTGTTTCATCTCCCGCTTTGCACCCCATCCAACCTCATATATCTGTGACATTTATAGATTGATCATCCCTTTGTCGTCAACCTCCGATATGCTTTCCAAGATGACGATAATTGTTTCTTTGTCCTCGATCTCATGCTCGGCGGTGACTTGCGCTGTATGCCCTACCTCTTCCCCTGCCCTTTTTCTCCTCATCCCTTCCATCCGTACAGTCCACCTCGACCGCCTGGGAACCCTGCAAGAAGAGACCGTCCGATTTCATGTCGCAGAACTATCTTCTGCCCTCGCATTCCTCCATGAGAATCACATCATGCATCGGTCCGCCTATCCTTTTCTTCGCCTTGTCCCTTTCTCATACACTCATTCAGAGACCTCAAGCCCGACAACATCCTCCTTGACGAGCGTGGCCACGCTCACCTCACCGATTTCAACATCGCCGTCCACTATTCTGAGCGTCGCTTGCTTAGCGGTGTGGCAGGAAGTATGGCCTACATGGCACCAGAGATTCTCACAAAGCGTGGTTACACTTACACTATCGACTGGTGGTCCCTCGGTGTCTGCGCTTATGAACTCTTGTTTGGCCGTCGGCCGTTCAGAGGCAAGACCAACAGCGATTTGACCCACGCTATATCAAAGGATCACCTCAGGTTCCCCGAAGATGCCGAAAGAAAATGCAGTCGAGCTGGCATGCAGGTCATCAAGGGCGTGAGTCTCCTCTCCCTCTCTTTCTCACACACTTGCTTATTAGCCGAAGTTCCTGGAGAGAGACCCCGCGAAACGTTTGGCGTGTAAATCAAGTGAAAGTCTCGACGAACTCCGACAACACCCCTGGTTCCAATCCATCGATTGGCAGGCGCTGGAAAGCAAGCAATTGCCTCCACCTTTTATCCCTGATGTGCGTTTGCTTTTCCCAATAGGACCCTTTTATCGCTCCAACTGTCTACTCACCTTTGCTGTCCACCCGCAGTCTAAAAAGGCCAACTTTGATGCTTCGCACGAACTCGAGGAGCTATTGCTCGAGGACAATCCTCTCAAAGCCAAGCAACGGAAAGCTCGTGATGTCAACTCGCTAAGCGCAGAAATGCGCCAAATGGAGGAACAGTACGGCGGTTGTTCACTCCTATCCTGTGCACCTCTCAGCATACCTCATCTTTAGATTCACTTCCTACGACTTCAAGAAGATGCAGCGTCGATCGTATTATCCACACAATCAGCTAGTGTCGTCTATCACAGCCACAACATCGACGGGAGGCTTAGTCGCCTCGAGACCGGTTACGCCCATGGCCTCTGATCAGCATGCAATAGAGGTTACTACCCCTGTACAAGACTCGTTCGAGGGGGAGAACCCTATCATATCGGAAAACACCAAGTTTTCTGAGAAAGCTTACTCATGACCGTGCGACAAACTCTACTCGCTGACAAACGACAGGTTAGAATCCCTGGAAATCAACGCCGAGGCCATGTATCCTCCATTTATTGCATTTCCCGCGAACATTTCCCTTGCAACAGTATTAGTTTAGCCCATACCTAATGGGATCCCCCCCCTCCTTGCTCTCTGGCGTCCTGACTCCACATTGCTTTGACCCTGCATATATGGATATCCATGTTCCCATTTACCCTTTGTCTAACCTATGGCACATTCTTCCTTACGACCTGCAACCCCTCTTGGATACCATGGCACCTGTGCTGATTTTCTCTCTTTTTTTTTTTTGGCTTATTAAATTCTCTTTATCCCTGTTCTGTGCTCTCTTGTTCCTTTCGTGTTGGTCGCCAAGCTGCAAGGCCTTGCCCTCGTCAATTGCGGTTTACTGGGTTTTAGTCGGCGTCGTTGACTAGTCGATACACATTACTACTGCCGGTCGTACTTCTGGACCTCCGTATCCATCTCACATTGCAAGTACACAACGTATTGCCTAGCATGATGCTGGACATTAATCCAAAATGCGAAACTGTCTATCTACTGTTGACTTGATGTACAAAACTCGAGTACATGGGTCAACGTCGAGCTAATAGAGAATGAAATGGGCAATCCTCTGCGCCGCGTCTTGAACGTCGTCTTGAAAAATATGCGGTAGAACCCACCATCCATGTGGGCGTTCGTCGTATTCAACGAGTTCAACTGGCAGCTTTAGAGCCGCAAGGCGCTTTTCGAGCGTGTGGGACCCATCTATCAGTTGGTCTGCGGTGCCAATTAGAATCAACGTCTTGGGCCAAGACGCCGTGAAGGGGATAAAAGATCCTGATACAAGGGGGTCTGTGAGTGCAACGCCCGAGTCGCCGACATATGCGCTCGTAGACAGCCCAAACGAGGATGAGTTGATAACGTCAGCACTGGCTTGCGCCTTGGCACCCTCGCTCATGCAATCGGGCGCCTGGATGGAAAATGGTGCAATGGAGATGACACCGTGGGGCGACGGTCCGTCAAGGTGCAAGATGAGGTGTGTCAGCACGATCGCTGTCATCGTGCCGTCAGCTCCGTGGTGCTCGTGTCATTGACGAGGACGCGAGCGTACTGACCGTGGTTGCCTCCCGCACTATCACCTGCGATGACGATATTAGATGCTCTGTATCCCTTGTCAAGGACATAGTCGTAGGCGGCGACAAGGTCTTGCAGTGCTGCAGGAAACGCATTCTGAGGGACCGTGGCGAGACGATAGCATGGTGCAATGAGCACGCAGTTGCGCGCGTCCCCCGAGTCTTTGGCAACAACACGGAGCAACTGGACGTAGAACTCGACAAACGATTCGAGGGTGGGGTGGCCGACGACATTACCCCCGCCGTGGATGAAGAAGATGACGCGGGTGTCCGCAAGCTCCGGTCCAGGGTCGGTCTGGTCGCTGCGGAGGGCATAGAAATACACGGGAACGCGCTCTGGCGTCCTTTGCGCGCTGCTGGGGAGGAGGGGATGTAAGTGCGAGGAAGGGGGTGCGATCTCTACGCGGGCTGTGATATCTGGTGGGAGGTTCTCCGGGTATCGAGCACGCTCGTCCAGAGAAGGGGCAGTGCCGAGTGGCGGCAGCACACTGTTAAACATGTCACGCACTGCTGGCAATGCGTTCTGTTGTGCCTCGGTCAGTGGCATGGTGACGATCGCGACGCTGGCGTGTGTGCGTGTGCCAGCGGTCTATACTTGTACTGTACAGTAACAGCCTGCATTTGCAAGCAGGAGCAAAAA